>VZRF01002353.1:0-129996 GCA_013396875.1 Vireo altiloquus
TTTTATCACTTCTAGCATTTGGTGAAACTTGATTTAATATTGAAAATGGATAAAACGAAGGGCTTCACAGGACCAGTTTAGAATAGGTTCATTTATTTTCCCTGTTTTTGATCATGAACCACAGGAATTATCAGAAGATTGCTTTCCATGTGTATGAGATGTGCTTGCTACTGCAGTAGCTTAGGGACATTTCAGGGATTTCTAGGCTTTGCTGATAAGCTGGTTCTGTGACACCAGTAGCAATGCTATCAGACCCATTTGGTCATTTCTTTTGGATTTTCTCATTCTGGTTATGTTGCTCTACAATGGCCTCAGGAGAACTGCTGCTAAGGAAGATAAATAAAAATTCCTGTGCAGGTCACACAGAGAAAATAATGCCCTCTGCTGTTTTTTTCAATCTGTTTCAGGAGTCACAGTTTCATTCATGAGAAACGTGTAAAACATATGATGCTTGTTCGATTTTGGCACTGCAAAAACTTAGTGAGTGAAGAGCTATACATGTTTATAGTTCAGATTGGCAGCTTTATATCTAAATATTGACATAATTGCATGCATTTGCCTTTCTATCTCAAAAGCACTAAGTGAACCTTTACTTCTTCAAACTGGTATCTTCTCTTATCCAATCTGACATGGGGCTGACAAGCATTTAATTTTTTTCATCTTCCAATTTTGAAACAAGGTGGCAGAATCTATATCAAGAATGCTCACTATTAGTAAATCAAGTATCAAGTGAAGCTTAAGCTTGGTTTTGTGCTAAAAGTGCAGTTTTCTGGGAAACTGGTGTTTATGATCCAATTTAGTAAGTTAAGAATATGAGTTGTCATATTTTAGTGTAGCTTTTTTCTTTTTTTTAAACAGCTGAACATCAGAGTGATAAGAAGTCAGGATTTATCTCTCTCCTTTGTTCTTCACTTTACTACCTCTCAAGAATTAAAGACATATGGAATCAAAGAATGGCTTAAAGATCATCTAATTCCATCCCCGCTGCCATGGGCAAGAAATCTTTCAGTAGATCAGGTTGCTCAGAGTCCTTCCTTGAACTACTTGAATACTGGGGCATCCACAGCTTCTCTGGGCAACCTGTGGCAGTGTCTCACCACCCTCACAGTAAATAATTTCTTTCTAATATCCAATCTAAACCTACTCCCTTCCAGTTTGAAGGCATTTCCCTCCATCCTGTCACTTCAGGCCGTTGTAAAAGAATCCCTCTCCATCTTTCTTGTAGGCTCCCTTCAGGTACAGGAAGGTTGCAATTAGGTCACCTCAAAGCCTTAATTATATATGTAGCATATAAAGTAGCAAGACATAATTATATCACTACTGTTGCTGCAGTACAACAATGGAAATTTGACATTTCCATTAGCACAGTAATGTTCACTGTCATAGCTGGTTGATAACTGGGGAATGCAGAGAGACTGCTTCCCAGAGATGCAAATTAGAAGTAGTATTTGAATAGATACCATGTGGTCTGTTTATTTCGTTTAATGCTCTTCAATGTATTTAATTGGAAAAAAAAAATGTTTTCCTGTAAAAAGGAGGGGGGGAGCAAAAAAAAATTCTGTTAGTCATACAGTCAACTATTATTTGGTAAAAGTATCTTTACTGTGTATGTTGCTTTTAAGTAGAAAATCTTTAAGCATCTTACAACAATGAAGCTTGAATGAGAAATTCAATGATCTAGTATCGCAGGGAAGTATTTTAGTAATATGCTGATAATTAATAACCCAGCTAACTTAATGAGCAGAGGCTGAGTCTAGGACTTTTTCTTTTCCCATGCCTCCTTTACTCCTAAATTCCTATTTTGCTTTTTCGTATACATTCAAGGGAAAAAGCCCCAAACCTATGCTCTTCATTAAATGCAATCATAATTTCCTGTTTGACACCTATTGGACTTTAATATTTTTAAATTATTTTAAAAACATATTTATATTTACAGTTGTGGAAAACAGTTCAGATGCTGGCTGGTTTGCATCTTGCTCATTGGAGCTAGGACTTGACTGTGAGCAGATGCTGTGAATCACTTGATTCGCTCGTTGTACAGAAGATATGTAATGAGAGGATAGAGAGACTCAGATAATCTGAACGTTTCCATGGACAATTCTAATTACTGACTGAGTTTGCTGCTGCCCGTGGGCCAAGAGCAGTTGAATCATCACTCACAAGAGTTTGGTAGGAAGGGACCTGAAGTGAATTCATGAAGCCATGCTTTCAGCTGTGCTCATCAACACAACTTCACTTATGACACTGGAGAATTTAACACACAAATTAAAACTGAAGCTCTAATTTATAACTTTTAAGAAAATCAATATTTTCAAACTCTTTTTAGTCCAAATCATCAGGCTTCCAGATAAGCTCTGCCACTTTCTCAAGCCAGTGATCAATCAATATAAAGTAATATCATTTAAGCTGAAGTCCTAAGAGCACTGTGGTTAGGAGTATGTTTGTAGCATGGCCGCAGAGTGTTTTGCACATCTTATTAAAAGAGCCCGGTTGATTCGCAAAATTTTCTAATCAGTTTCAGCTGCCATACCTTCCCACTCAATATTTCAAATCACATATCTAAGGAACTAGGAATCTCTGCCTTCTTTGGGCAAGACGAAAGAAGTTCAAGAGAGTTAATAAAATTTGACTCAATACTTTCAAGTTTTTGTGCTCTCCTCACCCCCTTCCAAGGGACCCCACACTGCTCTAGGCAGAACAAAAATGGATTAAATCAAGGTAGTAGAAGTTTAAATATTTTAAATACTCTTTTGTCATATTAAAACTCCTAGAATTCAGAGTCTTATTGCACAGTATTTGAGCTTTTTAAAATGGTTTTCATGTGTCTGCTGTAAATAACCTTTCTTGTTTTCACTGAAGTTCTAATTGTACCTGTAAATGGTAAAGTAACACCTGCTGTATTTGTGCCTGCTGTCTCCAGAGACCTAATAAATACTGTGAAATACAATGATTAGATCAAAAAAGGTTATTCATCCTCATTTCATCTGAAATGGGTTATTTAAATTACAAAGAAAAATGGAAATGGCACAAAGCAAGTCCAAGCTAGCTTCAGGACAGTTTGGCATTGCTAGAGGAATTGCTTATCAGGAGGATATAGAGGAATTAATAGCAAAGGAAGTGCATGCTGTATCTTCTTCTCTGCACTTTGGACTTTGCAGATAAAAGTTATGTTTTATGGAATTTCTGGTGCTCCTAGGGTAGTAGCCCTTTGTCATGATCATCAAATCATGAAACTATTTTATAAATTTGGCTCTATCAGGCAACTGATTTCCTATGATTGGATCAACTGTGCACAAAATCTGTCCTTTGCCACAATGGCAGCATTGGCTTTAGTAAGCCAGGGTGACAAAAATGACCAAACAGTAGATTTCTTCCAGGTATTATCTGTATTTGTACTATTTTGATTTCTTGAAAGATAACAGCAAGAAGAGCTGATGTGCCTTCAAGAGTACACCAAGTGAGATTTGCTTGCAGAAACTAAGATACATGGTATATCTAACCTGTCACCTTTCTGTGCTCACATACAGGATGCTGAAGACCTTGATCCTGGCATCTGATTCTCCCTAACCTTAGCTGCTATAAATCACAGAGGAACAAAGATCTTTTTGGTAGCTCCTACTTAAGCCTGTTGTTTTCTCCTCCTCTCCTCAGAGAGCTGACATAGGGATCTCTGCCCTAACCATCACCCCAGACAGGGAGAACGTGGTGGACTTCACAACCCGCTACATGGACTACTCGGTGGGCGTGCTGCTGCGGAAGGCAGAGAAGACAGTGGACATGTTTGCCTGCCTGGCCCCCTTTGACCTCTCCCTGTGGGCCTGCATTGCTGGCACAGTGCTCTTAGTAGGGCTCCTGGTCTACCTCTTGAACTGGCTCAACCCTCCGCGCCTTCAGATGGGGTCCATGACGTCTACAACCCTCTACAACTCCATGTGGTTCGTCTATGGATCCTTCGTGCAACAAGGTAAGAGACAGGGGGAGGCTCTGCCTCCGAGACAAAACCTATATATCCTCCCCATTGCTGTGGAGATCTTCCTCTCCCCTGCCTCCCCTCCGCTGCCCACAAGGAACTGGGAGCACTGGAAAGCCTTGTGCTAAAAGGTTTCCTATATATTTGGCTGCTGTGTGTGGGGAACTCTGAGAAGTTCAGAGCACTACATTTCAGCTTGCTGTGATTTGTTGTTGTGTCATTACAGAAAGGTGATTTTTCTTTGAGTAAAAAAAAGCATTGCTCATCGTTTGCTGGAGAATGATCAACATTAACAAGTGCTATGTTCTTACATAGACAGAGAATGCTGGGATTTGGATTTTTTAGCTACATTTAGACTAGTCAGCAGTGCTAAACAATCTTACTGTGTCTGATATTTTTTCCTCCCTCTTCTGATTTATTTCAATTTCCCTACATAATGTTTAGATTTAAGCTTCTCTGGCCTTCCTGGTTGCTTTCTCAATCCCATCTAGCATCTGGTGTAGCCCAGGCTGTTCCCCAATTCTGCTTATATTCCCAAGTCCTTCACAATTTTACCTCTTCTGGCAGAGTTTTAACCATGAGTCCTGAAGACATCAGGGACTGCAGATCTTGGCTGGTTATATACTACTTAGAATTCTGGTCTACAAGTTGGGGTTGTAATGCAAAGTGGAATAAGAAAACACAGCTTAATATAAGAGCAAAGGGGGTTTAGATAATAACACTTGACAACAAAACAGAATGAACACTTTCTTGCTTATCCATGTAATTATTCCTCAGCCAGTGCTGGCACTGCAGGTACACCTGTTTTAATTTCACAAAGCATCTGCTCTACAAAGAGCCATGACCACTACAGCCCCAAACTCAAAGACAGTTCTTTGTATTTTACCTGAATTTGGATAGAATGCTGTAGGTAAAGGTGTCATATTTACATAACACTAGCAACATGTGGTTTAGCATTACGTTATTCTTTTTTTGAAATGATCAGATGACATCCATAAAAGCTATAGGTATCCATAAAAATCAAGTATGAAGTTCCTAGAAGGGAAAAAAAAAACTAAATTAATGTCACTGTCCAAAAAAAGAAGAAAAGCTGAGACTTTTCACAGGAGGGGTGATTTTAAACACATAAACATACAGACATTACTTTTTAAATTATCATTTGCATTGAGCAGTGATGGCTAGCTGACGAGAGCTGAAGAGATAGTGTCAGGGGTTTTGTATTTTTTTTTCCTAATAAGACCAAAGACTTCAGAGTAGCTGAGACCTATGGAAGATTTTTTGAATGTGTATGGGTGGGTTTATAAAGCTTGCTTTCTGTCCAAAATATCCCCATTGTAAGTGTTTAGGGAATCCAGCTGTGAGAGAGCAGTTGGTCTGTTAGAGAATGAGACTCATTACATCTGTCTTCCTGTTAGGTTGGAACTTGTGAATTAGATTCTTTACTGCATGAATGTGAGTCATTCTACACAGGTTTATTAGCCTGAGCATCCCTGCTGTACTCCCAACAGGAGTCCCTAAAAGCTTTCTAGGAGACTTCCCAGCTGAGGTTCAAAGGAGGCACAAGTAGTTTAACACACTCAGTCTGAACAATTGTTGCCTGAATTGTTTGCCTCATGTTTATCCAAGGCAGCCTGTGTTGCCTGGTTTCCTGAAATTTCCTGACTCGTAGGTCCAGAGTGGTAGCCCACAAGGGAGCCCTTCGATAGATGCTCAGTTATCTTAAAAACAAAAGCATTTTTTGACCAGTCAATGAAAATGAGTGCTTAAGGATGGCTTAGAGAGAAGCCTTGAATTCAGCATGAAGCTGAGGAAGAAGTTAGATGAAAAGAAGTGGGACCAAGTGACAAAAATAGCAGAATTCAATAAGGAAAAAAAATGAAAAAGAAAAAAAGAAGGAAAGAAAAGGAATTTATTTGAGCACATCTGCATCCATTCCCTATGATAAGAGGGATATGAGGTGCAACTCAGTAAAACCTGCTGGTGGTACAAAGCATCTGGGGGCACCAAAGCTGTTGTGCAACTTCAGAAATTCACAAAACTTGGAAGGTGGGAGGAATTATCTACAGAGAGAGAGAGAGAGACACCTTACCACTCTACCATGTGGATTTTCAACAAAACTCTACAGAATTCACCAGAACAAGATAAAATATTCACTTGGCTCCTACTGAGTAAGGGAAAGCCATAGGTACATGTCTCCTTCAAAGGACAAGCAGAACTGTCCTGATTAGTTAAAGGAAAAATGAGACATATTGAAAAGGGTTGATACCAAAATATATGACACTTACAGACTGATTTAAACATAAAGACTGAGAAGAACTCAGAAATTCAGTGTGAAAGAGTAAGAGAGACATTTATAGTGTCACCCTGTATTTCACATTCGATTTGAATATAACAAAAACTGTGTTAGCTGAAGCATTATTGTTTACTAATCCTTGTGAATACAGACAAATGAAAATAATTTTCATTGAGAGGATAACTGGCTATTGTCATAATTTTGCCTCTGTTTTCATTCATCAGCTCTTCCTTCAGCAGAAAAACTGCAGGTTTTATTTGTTTTGGAATAGTAAATGTGTTGCTATTAATTGTGATTGGCAAATCTTAAGTGCAGCAGCATGGGGCATTTTAAATACTGCCAGGTTCACTTAAGAAGTCTTTCAGCAGCAATTTAAAGCATAACAAGGTACTCATTTCTGTTATCAAAATACAGAGCCAAAGATGCTTTTATGTCCTGTGCTGACAGAAGCAAAGCAGCATGAACCGAGGATTACCTGTGCTTTGATAGTTCTGGATTCTTTGTTTGGGGCTAGCAAGTGATTTTTTCTTTCTTTTCTCTAGACAGAGGAAAAATTTGCAAACATGCAGACTGGTTTCAGACCTGCCATGGCTCTAAAGACAAAAGAACTCTCTGGTGCAAAAATACAAGTCATTCTTTAAGGAAATTTATGACCTATTATGATTGAACCAAAGAGCTCATTTCTTCTGAAATAGTTAAAAATTTGGCTGCTTTAAGCATGTACCTTTAGATCACTGTGTCCCTTTTTATTTTTGTTCAGTCTTAACTCTGATGTCTTGTTCAAATGCTATTAACGAGTTTTAACCTTTTGCAGTTTTTGAAACACCAAAATACTGTGTCATTGTCTATAGACAAAAGTCAACACAGATTGATCTAGTGGTTTTTAAGGCAGGTCTATAATTACTCTCATACAAAATTTAAGTATTTTTAGTTGCTTCCTTAAAGGTAGACTGAAACTTAATGTCACAGCTACTTGTATCACTTGAACTTAGGTCTTGAATTTGACTTTCAGTTTCTTCCCTCCATCTGTCAGTGACCACTCTAGGCACCATTTTTAGATGGGTAATATAGAGGTATATTTTAAGTTTCCCTTTTTATTTGATGTTCATTCATTATGGAAATCAGTCAAAATAATATACATTTTATTTTATTTATAAGATTCATGAGAATAAGGCCATAATATAGCTGGGGAGGCTCAATTAATATAAAAGTGTATAAACTGCAAAGTGGGGTTTTTTTGTCCTGTACTCAATCCCTTCATTATTAAGAAAACAAACAAACAAAAAACAGGCAAGCAATGCATTGAAATGCTTTGGCTTCCTACCCAATATACCCACTGAATCTGTGATCGCTAAAAAGGCAGAGACTTTTAGGTGATCATGGTGATGCTGCTGTAGGTTATATTAAAAGCAAATGCTTCTGACTCTCAAGTCAGAATTCAGGCATGAGTAGTGAAGATAATATCTGTTATCTCTGAGTTGTCTATTCTTCTCAAGATGAGGCAAATTCGTAGATTCAGACTGTGGAGGATTGCAGTTGTGTTGAATTTTAGTGTCACAGCCTCTGAATTTGTTCTTTTTCTTTTGCTCGTCCTAGCAAACTAAGTGACTAAAGCTCTGTATTTTTCTTCTTTTGGATGTTACCTTTCATCAGTTGGACAGAAAACTGGCTCTAGGCAGCACTGCTTGGGCAGAGTGTGTGTGACAAGGTCCCTTTCTGCTTCAAAGAGTCTGAGTGATACATGAATGATGATAAATTATGTAGTCTTTGCTCAGGTTTTCTGCTACTCTATACAACCACGGTTTTCCTTCTTTTGAGGCGTGGTTTTGTTGCTGTTCCCTCAAACTTTGCCCTTTTTAGAATTTGCCGATATTGAGAACCTGCCATACAAACTCTCAGTGAAGAAATCTGGGGGTTCTAAAAACTTTACTGAAATCTTCTTCGAGATCAACTCAATCAAGTTGCTGCAGTAGTGTGATGACTTTTATACTTGCTGAGAACCTGGTTTAATCTCCTGAAGGTTTTCTATTAGCTTCTTATTAGAGGCTCTTGCTACAACACACTCTAGGGACCACTCTGCTCTCACCAGTACTGGAGAAAATCAATGATTTAAGAAACAGAAGTTCACGATCTAGAGTTATTCCCTACCCTTTTTATATAATAGATCAGTTTTTGAGATAGGTGAAATGCTGCATAATTTTTACCAAGAACTTGCCAAAGAATGTTTTAGGGGATTTCTTTTTTAAGACAGCCTCTCAATTTTGCTTCAGAGTACATTGATGAGTTTATTTAGTATAATAGAATTCAACTGAATGTTGACAAAATAATTAAGTTGGAGAAAATTACACTGTTTTGTATTTATAGGAAAGACATCATAAAAGATCATGTCTTTATCTTTTCACACTCTGCTCATTTTGCTTTGAATTTTTCTGTAAGAGATGTTATCTCTGAATTGGCCTGGCAGGATTTTAGATTATGCAGGTAAAGATGCAAGGCTCTGTTTTGTTTGGTTGGTTTTGGGTTGTTTTTTTGTTGTTTTGTTTTTTTGGTTTTTTGGTTTTTTTTTGCTATAATGGAAAATATCTTTTAAATGGCTGAATCATTCAAGATTTAATCAGTTCTTGGTGATTGCAACAAAGCAAATATTCTTTAGAGTTTTAAAAATAGAATTCGACCATGGGATAATGAGCGTTTGAAGTATTACCTGCAAAAATGTAATTTTCTTCAGAGATCTTAATACACTTGCTTAACCTAGCAAAGTTATGAAATGGATGATGTAAAAGCATCACTGGTGGGCAATTTCTTTATCCCCTTGTATTTGTTTAAAATGCTGGTCACAACTGGAGGTTTTGATTGGTCATCAGTGGTGTCAGTAATGGCCAATTATGCTGAAAATACCTGGTAAATGAGCAAATCTTACTGTTTGCCTTGTGTAAATTACATTTCACAGGAACAATAAAACAGCCTCCAAGCTTTGGCACGTCAAAGCCATTATAATACTTCTCAGATAGTTAAAGCTCCTCAGAATTCTCAGTCTTCTTCCTTGTATTACCACCCAAGGTGTGATATAATCCTCCTGAAATCCACAGCCTGGGGTCTGCTGTTGCTTAATAAATTACTCCGTCTTGCTTATCTCACTCTCGGCATATCCCTATCAGCAGGAAACCATTATGCTGTAACAACATCCTTTCTTAGTGACATTTTCTCTTAATTAACTGTACAACAATATGATATTCACAGGAAACAATATAATAATATTCACAGGAAAACTCTAGAATCATTCTAGAAAAATTGTATTAGAAATTAATTATATCTTCACATGTGATATTTAGTGGTGAAACCTGATTTATTTGATTTATTTTTGGAGGGAGGGTTATGCTTAGAAATACAAAAATGATCCAGTATAAAGGTTTTGGAACTGGGACCTAGTTCCTAATTTGGTTTGTGCACCTGATCTGCTGGCTGACTACAGAAAATTTATTTAATGTCTTAGATTTGTAAAATGGAGATATTACCCATCTTCCTTCATAAAAGCATGTTTTATATCTTCTGATAGAAGGCAAACCTAAATGCAAAAGTCTCATTAATTAAAAATTTTAATTGCTCTTCAAACTAATGCCAGTCTTGACATATTCATGTGGAAAGGGGATCAGACCTGCTAAGCCTAAAATTAAGTAAGATACCAATCATGTTAGAAAAAAAACTACATATCCAGCAGGTTTATTTGCAACATAACAGTTCCAAAATTCTCATATTACTGTATTAAATCTTGGCTAGTGTATCACTAAGTATATTTACCTTCATAAAGTCATCTCTCTGAAATGGGGACTGCAGCCCTTTGGTACCCAAGCTTCCTTTTGTCTCACTGCTTTGCCCAGCCCTCTTGACAGCATCCAAAAATGAGTACATTTTGGTGATGGTGTCCTGTGTCTCAAATGTAGTTGGAAACTCCAAGTGATTGCTGGAACTGACAGCGTGTGCTGAAAGTTGTTGTCATGTACACAGTAAACTTTTGTAAAGCCTTGGATGTAAGTTTATGTCCTTTCAGAGGTTTATTTGATTGTGTCTTTTTGAAACTGTAAGTCCATGGAATAACCATGCTCCAAGTAAAGTGTTCAGTAGTGTGGGCATTTGTTTGCAGTGATGTGATATCACTAGTGTGAAAATACCAGGAGATATGCTTGGATTTTCCCCTAATTTGAAGTTAAGATTCAGGCAGTTCTCAGAGGCATCTTAAATAATGCATTTCTACATCTTCTCTGCACGTAGTTGGTTGAGTTAATAGCACTGGGTATATGAAGCTGTATATTTAGAGATTTTGTGTCTGATATACCACTTGTGAAGAGGAGAATGAATGGCAGTGTGAAAGCCCAAAAACTACCTTAATTGCCTAGGACTAGCTGTGATTGACTGTGAGGAGGTAATGTCTGTCTGGCTATGGTGTAAATCCTGATTAAGACCAAATGAAGCAAAAGGAAAGTAGAATTGGATGCCATGGCATCTGTCCATCATTCTGTGTTCCTTTCAAAAACACCCTAAGGTGAATATTTTACTCAGAATAGTTTCTTTAATTTTTATAATTTTTAGCATGACTATATACTGTAATTGGTTAAATAATGAATAAGTTAGATTCAGATTGGGTAATCAATTTTGAATTTTCGGGGCTCACCTGTGAATATTGTACATTTAATTGAGGAAACAAGGAAGAACAATTTAGTCAGGAACTGAGTGTTTCTTGCATGGAGTAGTAATGTAACCCCCATTTTTTATCTTCAAAGATGTTTAGAAGCTGGAGAGGAAAGTCTTACTTGCCCTGCTATTTGATATTCCTGCACAGGAGTTTACCCCTAAATTGACAACTTCAGCTGTTTAAGGTAGGGAGGAAGCGAGAAATGAGTTTTAGCTTCATTAAAAATACTCCCCCTCTCCTTGGATTGACAGCAGTTTCATCCACAAACCGATCAGCCTTTTTCAGCTGAGGACATCTAAGGCACCAGATAAACATGGGTTTTAGAGGGAACCCGTGGTAGTTTTCTGTTGCTTTCCTGCCCTGTGGGGAGTCCCTCCTCTGCAACAGCTGTGCCATAGCTGCATCCACCCATGCAGATCCACTTCACAACATCAGCTGGTGGGTAGGTGCCAGGAAAATTGCCTGAAAACTGTAAAGACAGGAGTAGCAAAGAGGTTTTCAAGCTGCTGGCAGGAAAGTCTCCCTTCTTCAGCAGCTGGGGGGTTTTCCCTCAGACCTCTTGTAATATTGAAAGGAGTTTAATATTGTTTATTAAAGTAGACCAAAATTAATAAAGAAAGGAAACAAAAAATGCTGCCAAATGATTTCTTTTTTTAATTAACCTGCTCATTTCCCTGATTGTTGAGATGAAGGACCAGTCTCAGTAAATATGGTAGAATGAGAGTAAAATGACAGCTATTGGGGGGGTTATTTGGTCTGGTTTTTTTAAGTCAGCTTCTCAGCTTGGAAATTAAGGGGGTTACTTTCATTATAGCAGCATCCTGTAGGAATGTCCTGCTGCTTAATATTTATTCTTCCACTGTCAATAGCAGAGGGTGAGATCTTAAAGTAGAACTTTACCTTTTTGGTGTTTTTGAAGTTAGTGAGATGGGGCTGGTTAAAAATGTGTAGTGCCTCACCTACGAGGCAAAAGGGAGATGAAGGAACATGTGTGGTTTTGAATGAAGACTGTTCTTCCCCCACACTAGGACAGAGTAAAGGCAGTGATGAAGGGGAAAGGAAAGCATCTGCAAACAGGCTCTCAAGGAACAGTGATAACAAATCTGTTGAGTGGGGTGTTCGTTGTTCATGCCCAGATATATTTGCTAATAGAACATTTTCAGCTATAAGCATTTACTTCCTTCTTACAATGGCTTCTTTTATTTCTATATCCCCAAAGAGGAAAATTCTCACTATCCTGTAAAGTCACCTTTGAAGTTGCTTTTCACTTCTGAAAAACCTGAGTTGTGATCTTAAGCAGGGTGATAGCTGATTTGCAGTGAAAACCAGGTTATTCAACTTTCAAATATAAGCATTTGTGTTAGTGATTTTCATCAATAAATGACACTATAGCATTTTTCTCTGTGAAACTTTAAAGGATGAGGGTTTCATTCTGTCCTCTGTTCACTGTCATAATACTACCTTAGGTCACCTGAGTTTCAGAGATCACTTTGATAACAACTTTATAGGACATACCTGAAGTGGAATTTTAGTCTAAATTTTAAAATGTGTTATTTAGGAACATAATTAGAGCTCCTGCACTGTTGATGATTGAATTCTGTAAGGTTAGGAGTTCATTGCATAGAAGCATTCTGAAAATTAAAGGATAACTAGAATTAGTGACATGGAAACTGAAATAAGGTATCTGAGATGCCTGCGATTCACTTGCCTCTGAAGTAGTCAGGGGTCATTCTGTACAATGGATGCTCAGAAATCTTGGAAGAACAGATATATAAAAAAGTTCAGAACTTTTAAAATTCATATTTTTGGTGTTTAATCCTTTTTTAAATTCCCTTCACCTCCTAAAATCTTGAGTCACAGAATTATGTAGAGCTAAAAAGATGATGGAGAAAAGTCCTTGTCAAAAGATGTGGAGGCTTTACTGGAATAAGGGTTTGTCCTTATGGTCACACTGCACTGTTTTGTGTTTTGTTGGGTTCACAGTTGCTCAGTTTCAGCCAAAGGGGACTCTCTCCCTCATATTCATAATGCTCTCTCTGACAGGCTCTCAGCTAAAGCCACACTTTAATATCTCATTAATGACATTGTTTAGCTTAATGGTAATTTTACGTACAGATGGTCTGTTTTCAGTCCATTGTGCACAGTTCTTTCTGCTGTCCCTGAAGGTGCTACATATAACCCTGTCAGTAGTGTGTGGAAAGACCACACTAAGCAAACTGAATGTGATAGTAACACATACATTATCTCCTTAGCCACTTATGAATATGTACCAGAGATGATAATTGTGGCTGATTGTTTGAGGCTTTGCAGTATTTGAATCCAGCCATTAGTAATTGAGAGATTGGGTCTCATCATCTCTTGAAATCTGATCTAAATGTTGCCAGTGTGCAAAGTTATTTGTTAAGATCCAGTGCCAGTTTCCTCTAAAATAATAGCAAGCATTTATCACTTTGATGCATTCCCAGTGGCTGCAAATAGCGCCTTTACATGGGCACGCAATCAAGTGCAATCCTAAAAGCACACATCACATCGCATCACTGTGCTCCTGAAGAGCATCCCCAGAAGCTCCCTGTGTTTCTGGCAAATGCACATTGAGCTCTGTGTTTGTCTCCATGAGTGTGTATATTAATAATTATATTCTCTAAAATTATTGTCTGATGTGTTAAAAGTGGCAACAAAGAATTATCTTTGATTATATCTAGAGATTTTTTTTTTTTTTGCAAAGACATTGGTAAAATTCCCAGGCTTATTGCACAATTATTTATGATTATGTAATTGGATGGTACTGTATTTGGTAACCCCAAAATTTAATTTTAAACCCTGCTAAACCTTCTAATAAACCAATGCATTTCAGCAGCATTAACACAGCATATTTTCTCTAGCAGATTCATGAGAGGTGGACAGCAAGCCTCACAGTTCCAATGTGGTCATAGCTACACATATCAAAAGATGCACTTTCAGATATCAAGACTTGTAGTATAAGACTAGTGATTATTCTTCCAAGGGCTCCCAGTATCTTCAGCAAATCGTAGTAGATGCCTCCATTTTCATTTTCGCTTCAGTCATTGCTCCTCTTTTGTAATGGCAGCAGAAGAGACAAACAAAATATACATTGTGATACATTTTCCAGGACTTTTAGAAGCACTGCAGAAGCTGCCAATCCCCTCTCTTTCTGCCTGATTATGTTGCATGAGTCACTACAATGTATCAGCATTATATTAATACGCACTAATGTTTGCAACATTTTTCTTTTATCTCGTGTGAACTTTGATTTTCAATTGAAAATATATTTTGTTAATTCCACAGAAAGACAGAATGTGATCACTGCGAAATTGCTAATATCTGAAATAAGTCATTAAGCTTGAGTCTAGGCCTAAAAGCCAGGAATTAATTCCGATGGATCTTGAAGATTCATCCTGTAAATGCTACATAATAGGAATGAAAAACTGATTAATGTATGTTATTGAAGCATCACAGACACCAGGAGAAGCTAGACCACAGCCATTTGCTAAATGTTTGATACGACATGTTTCTCTTCCCAACTCTTGCATTATCACCACCATTTCAGCAAGATGGGGGGAAAAATGATTTATTGTTGTGAAAGGAATTATAAATATACTATAACTAATATGTTATGCTAACATCACTTTAATCAGGTAATTATTAAAGGACTGTTTGGCCTTTAAGGACATTGATTTAATGGGAATTAATTTAATGATTGAACGCTGTTTGTATAACATTATCATTGCTAGTGATGCAGAAAATTGGCATCTCAGCTCAGCTGAAAAGAGTTTAGGCTTTTTATTATCATGTTAGATCCCATTCTACTGGAATGTAGTTATTAGACCTTTTTTGTACCTTCAGTATATATTTAAATGTTTGGGTTTTATCTAAAAATTTCTGAATAGAAAAAGTAAGTTAAAATTTTTGTCATTGTACTGATCTCCTTTTTGATAGACGCTTTAATTTCTGTTGAAAATAGCCTTAAAGAAAGTCCATTAGATTTTGGTTTTGATTGAGTATTTCTTCTCCCATAAAACAATTTTTCTGCGTTTTCATTCTCCGCTTTCTTCTCTACAAACCTGACAAATTTTTTTAGGAGGAATAGAGTTTGGTTTATGGAATATTTTTACAACTTTGAAGATACAGCAGTTTTATAAAGTAGCAGCAGACAAGGTACAGTTCTATCTAGATTATTCTGAGGCTGAATCCTGCACTATGTAGTCACATCTTAGTGGCAATGGTGAACATTATAAAAGGAGCGTGTTCAGTACCTGAGGGTTAAGACAGAGTTAAAGCTGACCTTTATAGTTACAACTCCCATTTACCTAAGGTACTTTGTCTCTGGATGCCCTCCTTGGTTTGCCCTTAGGAGTGCTATTGTCACAAATTATTTGTCAGCTTTGTAGTGCCTCTGACTACCATGGTATAGAGATTAGACCCAGGATGAAAAGGGAATCATAAAGTGAAGTGGTGCATCTGACAGACTGCTGCAAATAGATTAATTTTCAAATAAAATTTTACTCCAGGATGTCTGACAGTTCCTGCTGTATCTTGGCAGAATTTTCCAAGGGAGCCTGGTAGCCAAATGATTAGCCCTCTGTCACTAGAATGAAGCTGTTGCAGTAGACACAGCAAGTTAGGCAGGCTGGGTTTTTCAAGACTGATAGAAAAATAATTTGATAATAGACATAGCAGAGACTAAAACTTACAAACACTGTAGGTTACTAACCCAGTGGCGAGCAATGCTGCAGTAGGCTAAAATGCTTTGCACTGGGTAGCACTAGCCCTTTCCTTGATGCTAGAGGGCTTTCTAGCTTCAGGGGGGTGTTTTTCAAAGAACACGCCTAGAGAACCTGTATTTCAAGCAAAATATTTTGTGAGAAGGCATTTGGTCAATGTTTTGGATCTTTCTATTTGTCCATCAGGTAATATGTCAAGGCCCTCTGACCAGATTTATGAGATGGGTTCTCTGGGCTGTAGCTCAGTGAGGGCTTTGTGGCGCTGCCACTGGTCCTTGATTAGTCCCAGCATTTGAAACCTCAGCATGGGTAATCTCTTTCTATTAATGAGAAAACAGAGCTGAGCAATGAGCCTTAGTATGTGAGTCAAATGCCAAAGGCACATCCTTTTACAGCAGTAGCAAATGGAAGATTTTCAGAGGGAGTTTTCAAGATATGAAATGTAGCTTGGAGGTGATTATGGGCCGGCAGTAACAGAGGGTGACAAGGTAGCATGGCAATCTCTCTTTCAGACTGGAGCTGGCTTGTGCCTGGCCTCCTTGGTAGGAGGCTGGGGGAAGCCTATGTCTGCCTGTACAAGGTTGTGCAAATACCCTCAGGTTAGCTGGCTTCCAGAGCTGTTGATAAGGATCTTTAAGCATGTATAAGATGCAGCTTCTCAAACTCCTTCACAGACTTCAGAGAACTAGGAGTGATTTGAAATAAGCCTGAAGGAGAGGAATGATAGTCTCGGATTTTCTTCCTGTCACATAAAGGGGAGAAATAAATGAGAGCTTTCTTTTGTGCATCATTGCTTCCCTTCTGGGAGCGCAATGAGGGCAGTGCTTCCCACCCCGCTGAAAGAAAACAATCTTCCAGGGAGAAAATGTAATGAGATTAGTCAGGGGATCATTACACTAACAACAACAAATGGCAAGAGTAAGTGATTGTTTAGTTCAGAAATAAGACATTAAAGGGCGAAAAAATTAATCAGAGCACCAAAAGACAGTGAACACATTCTTTAATTGCCTATGGACCAGCAGGAGAAATCTGAATAATAAACAAGAACAGTTAGAAATATAGAATTGGTCTTCATGGTGTTTCTGAAATCTAGAAGGAGCACTTGGAAGTACTGAAAGTCAGATGGACAAGGTGGGCAAAAGGGGAAGAAGGTGTCGCTACGACAAAATAGCACTAGGTATTTGAGAGGTTGAGATTGGGAAAGACCTGATCTGGGGTTTTTTTCTGTGACTGTGTGCTACTGGCTGGAGCACAAAATGAGATGGGAGACAGCATCTGCTGCAGGCCACCAAGTCACACTGGAGGGGAGGATGGTTGGCTCCCACACTGCATATCTGTAACGCACAGGGGGAAATGCGAGATGTAACAGGGACAGTCAGGCTGAGTGATGGATGTGTCAAGCCTTCAGCTGCCCATGCTGAAGCATCTGGAATGCACATGTAGAGCATATTAAAAAGAAAACATTGATTGCACCAAAGTGTTAAATTCTACAAACTTCAGAGAAAAATTTGCATGGGGGAGAAAGTGGACACAGAGGTGAGGCAGAGCTGAGAACAGCTGGAAGGAGGGCACTGAAAACTTTAATAGGAGGTATAGAAACCTTAATGATATTGCTACACTAAGTGAAGGTGACACCATTCAAAATTGTTATGCCAGAAAGGCAATAAATATTTCTCTTCTGTGCTTGTGAAAAAAGCAAATTAAATAATTTCTCTGTAGTGGAGGTTAAATGGTAGCTACAGTTTCAGACAGTTTCAAACCAGCAAATTCAAACAAATTTCACCCAAACATTTAAGAAAATTTGCTGTGCAGCTTCCAAGATTTCTGTTTGCTGATTTGAGTCTTAGAACATTGGGCAGGTTTTAAAAAGATGACCAAAAAAATCTATTGTAAACTTAAAGACCAAGCTGAAGCTTCAGTTCAAGTTCTTCTTCCATCTTAATATATGGAGGTAACAAGATTAAAGACAACAAATATAAACTGGCATTTAACAATTTCAAAAGAGAGAACCATTAAAAAAGTCTACACATGACTTTATCTGTTTTATTAAAAAAATAAGTTATCTTTGGGATTTGTTGGAAACTTTTATAATCACTTTAGTGATTATAAAAAAATTGATTCCCTTCCAATCTTACTACTTCCAGTGAACTCAAAGAACAATTCCTAATATATTTGTAGTATTTTCACAGTATAGTATTAATACCTAGATGCAGTGCTCTCTCTTTAGGAAGTAAAAACCTGAAGAAATGTTTCATGTGTGAAACAAAATATTTGAATGTCTCTTTTCATATATATTTTGTTTATAAATCACTACATTTTAATACAAACCAAATGCTACAGGAGGAACAGGTGGTGTGGTGAGTAAAAACTGTAGATGCCTCCTGACCACCTCCACACCTTGTAAGATCTGGCTGCCAGCCCTGCCTCGTGATCAGTTCCTTCTCCACTCCCAAACCCCTGCAATCTGCCAATATTTGCAAGGATAGGGAATTCAGCCTCTGATTTACAAGCCTATTTGGAAGGCATTACCAATTCAAGAGGTTGTGTTCTCCTGTAGAATAATTTGTCATGCCTGCTGTGGTCAATGGGTGTTAACTTCAGCACAAAATATAATATTACAAGCTCGGGTTATGGCATGCCAGCTTAAATGTTATGGAAAAGAATGCATGCAAAGTTCAAGGAAGAATGGAGCAGTGATGGATGATGGATGAAAAAAATGAAAATAAAGGAAGAAAAATTCATGATGAGTGATTTCCCAACAAGTTCCAAGCTGCATTTACTTCACAGCTGGTAGAAAGAGGTACAGGCTTCATTGACTGTAAAATATTTTTTGTCCTGTACTGAATTGAACATTTCCAATTGAAAACAGGAGAGATTTTATATTATCAAGAAAGTTTTTAACAGAACAATAGAAATAGCTAATGCCCTGAAAGATTCTGCCTTTAAAGAGCTCTGCTTTGCAGAGTTTTGCAAAGATCACAGAACTCAGTCAAACTCTAGGTTTTGTTTCTCGTGGCAAAAAAAGGCGGAAGTATAAAATGCCTTTTCCTCTGTGTTAATACAAACTGCTTCCCTTACATCCACTCTCTATTAATGTCTCTTTCACAAAGAAAACAGAAGACATGCATTGATCTAAACTGTCTCAACAGGCATCTACACTTCCTTATTTATGGAAATTGCAGATGCACAGCATAATTGATGTGACTGTTCTAACAGGCTAAAGGCTAAATTGCAGCCAACTCCCAGTCCTTTGTGCTTTTTTACCAAAGGCCAATAATTCACTGAATGTGTGCAGAATTTTTGTAAGAAAAATCAAAATCTATCCCCAGATAACCCACCTTATTATTTCTTCACCTTCCTTTTCAAAGCACAGTTGAGATTCTTGCTTTCAATTTTGATAGTGTTACAGTTTCTCAGAAAAACAGTCACAATTAACATATTTGTCATGGTTCTTTAAATTATCTGGAAAATTCCTTGCTCAGAAATTCAGCTCACTGCAGTTTTTCTTCAGGCAAACAATTGACAAATCCCTGAGAACAAGATGTTTGGAAAAAGAGCCTATGCATTTTGAATTCTTCAAATTTAGTCCAATTATAAAATGCCAACATCTCTCTAGGCTGAGATCCTCAATTTCCCTATTTTGCTCAGTTTTCCTGTGATTTCATTCCTCCTTCTTACCTGTACTCCTCTCTTGTGATTTTTGATGTGAAGAAAACTTTAAACTGACTGCTAATGAGGGAAAATATTTTTTAAAAAGTAAAAATGTGCATGGTAATTGTATAGCTTCACATTTTATCTTCTAAGCTGGGTTTTTCCTGATATTCAAGTCTTTAATAATTATGCATTATATTTTTTGCATTGCCAAGACAATGCATTATTTTTCCTGCCTTCTATTTAGCTTGAAGCACTTGGAAAGAAATAGGAATAAAAGGAAATTTATAAGATAAGTTGCAGTCTAAGCCTGTCATCTGAAGTAGGCCAGCATTAAAATGGTCTAGGATTGATGAAGGAGAGCTGCATTAGATGAGAGTGGGAGGACTGAAAGTAATTTCTTTCACTGCAACTTCTACAGTAATTCAACTTTTTCAGAAAACTCCCAGTAAGATTGATTTTTCTAGTTCAGTTTACCCTGGAAAATATCTTTCCCTTCCTGCACATGCAATTTGAAAATTTTAAAGGCAGATTAGAGTTTTTAAAGTGATTTTAGCCCGTATCACGTGTCAGATGTATTATATACTGGGAGCCGTAGCCACACCATAGGCTGTACAGGATACACAGGTAGCATATCTTTGTACTGTGTGTCCTGTGTGTAGCCTCTTGTGACTTGACTGTGTTGCCACCCATAAAGACATCAGTGCACCTGAAACTCATCCTGGATCTTGGAAAGCAGAGCTCAGGGAGGTTTGCATGTCTTTTCCTCCTGCACGCTAATTTAAAGTCGTGAGTAGTATCTTTTAGGTCTGTAGCTCTCTGTCATGGTAAAGTTAATGGAAAACCAGTGACTGTTGCTCTCCTGAGTGACTTGGCATTCTTCTGCACTGCAAAAATGTGAATTGGGACTGAAAGAAAACTTCAGGAGATTTTATCCCCAGAAACAAAACTGGGGAGAGGAAAGATGTTTCTTAAGGCAAACTGTCATGGTGCAGGAAGTGTGCTAGCAAATGGTACAATGGAGCAAGACTGTATCACATTAAGTCTCCTAATAGATGCCAAAGAAATGATACCACGGCCGTAAAAGATCTCCTTTGATTTTTGTTTCTTTTCTTCTTCCATTGGGAAAGGTGGAGTACCCCTCCTGTACTGCTTAAAAGTCATGCACCTATGCAGTTGTGGTGTCAGCCCTGGTTTAGAAACAATGGTTTAGGAAGCCTCAGTGTGAGGATTGTTACAGGAGTGAGGAATTAATTTGATTTGTGTTTGTGTTACATGTACTTAGATACAAGCTTTATCCTCAAGCTTCGTTTATTGACTGCTGATATGCAAGGTGCAACTGTGAATTAGGAACAAGGCTTCACAAACACCTGGATGAAATAAAAGCGCTTGAGCTAGCCAGCAGTCGTGAGTTTTAAGGTTCTCTTTTTAACATGGAAAAGGAAAAAGTTATAGTGAATAGTGGGGACTTTCTTACCAAGGTATGGGAAAGCTGTACAGACAGTAGGGAATGCTGTGGCTGAGGGAGCTGTAGTGACTTTCATGTTCACTTGATGCACAGTATCCTCCCTTGAACCAAAAGGCAAGTGTATGAGTTTCAATGGTCATCTCATTTCTGACATTTAATTAAAATTCAAAAATGTGAGAATTTAAGAGTTCTACTCATTAAGTTGAAAAATGAAAATGCAAGGATGTCCAAAAGATCATTGGCTTCTTGTCAATCACACTACCCATTTCCATTAAGTATGAAGATTATTTGCAGGGATTGGCACCTGAAATTTAAAAGGACAAACAGCCTTTTCTGATAAATTAATATAATTGTATAATTAATATAATAAACTCCTCTTTTCATTTTATTAAGAAATCATTTTTAAATTAAGTATTTCAAAGACATTGCAAAAACTGTTGTAAAGTAGAAATACTCTATTAAAAGTAATTTAAAATTAATGCAGCAGAGAAACCCAAATCTTCAGATGTTCAAGCTAGTGTTCATCTTTGATAATCCTTAGACTGAAATAATATCTCCCAATCTGATCAGCAGATTCTTATTTCAGACAATTACATGGCATATTGGAAATAAAAGAAAACTTATTTCCAACTGTATAGGTCTAACAGATTTTGCTATTCTGGAATTCTCAAAAGGCAAAGGATTTCAGTGTTTATATACCAAAAGTATAAATGAATGGAGGCAATTTTTATTTCACATATGAAACAATTCCACATTACTAGTGCAGAAAAAAAAGTTCAAATTTGTATGGCAATGAGGAGTTCTCAGTGTTTTGCATAGATAAGACAAATTCTGAATGAAGCAGTAAGAGGATCCTTAATAGACAACATTGATTAAACATCTGGTTTCTTTATATAAGTGAAAATTATTTGTTCTTGGAATGGGAATAATTGTAATTTGTATTCCCTAAAACCTACTTGCTATGGAAATGCTAAGGAGTTTTTATAGAAGTAAAAAACAAACTACATGCCAATGATTGAATCGGAAACAAATTGATTTTGCAAATCCCAGGCATTGAACCATCATATGATTTCACATCTGAGAAAGCTACCTCAAAAATAATGTCAGCTTCTCAAATTACTAAGTGTAGAGGGAGAGGAAAAGGGTGAACATCTTGAGCAGTTGAGTGCAGGTGTTTTCTGCATTCACCTATCCTCCCTTAGTTACTTGTATCTGTGACAAAACATACTGCTTTTTTAATCCCAAAAAAAGGGGGATTAAAAAAAAAATAGCATTTTCCTTCTGAAAATCTGAGATTCATATGTTCTTAACAGAAAGAGCTCTTGCAAATACTCCAAACTAGTGTGGTTTGGGGCAGCTATTTGAGTAAAAACTACTGCTTTTCATGACTTACATTACTAGGCTCTTGTCACACAATCGATAGTGTGCAACTCATCCTGGGAGGCTTAATTGCTTCTCATGTTCTGTTTACGTGGCAGTTGGATTTTAAAGGAAAACAGCTATAGGAATACAAAACAATGTTTGCTTTTTTCTTCAATACATGTGATTTTTTTTTTTCCTGCACGTCCAAGTTCACTTGCAGCAAGTTGTACGCACACATATGGTTCTCACAAGCATCTGCCTGCCTTCAGAACTGTGAAAAGTAATTGTGTTTTGATGGGAGTTTTTGACTTCATGTTCCCCAGAATGAAAGAAAAACTTTTAATTAAAGTTTGTAGATAAGATCTCTAAGGAAAGGACATTGTAAGAATTTACTTTGGCTGCTTTTGTTCTGAGATCTAGAAGTCTATTTCCATTACTGGACAGGACTGGCAGATGAACTGCAATTAAAGGCACAATAGCAAAAGAGATTAAACACGGGAATGACAACAGACAGTGTGGGCTTCTGTCAGTGCTTTTTGTTGCATAGAAAGTGCAGCTCCCAATCCTGCTCGGTTTACTGAAGCTCCAGGTTTTAATGAACTGCTTCTCACTGTTAGCTTTGGGGTCTAGTTATCCTCAGCGATACATGATCATTCCTCTGCCAAATGAAAACTCTTGCTTTTCCTTCTTCCCCACAGGAGGAGAGGTTCCATACACAACCCTGGCAACACGACTGATGATGGGAGCCTGGTGGCTTTTTGCTTTGATTGTCATCTCCTCCTACACGGCCAACCTAGCAGCTTTCCTCACCATCACACGCATTGAGAACTCCATCCAGTAAGTTGACAAAGAATGATTCAAGGGAAAGGAGGGCGAACATAAATATACATGTAGAGGAGTATAAATATTCTGCTTAAATGTGAGAAAAGGAATAAATTTTTATCCTCCTGAGAAGTAGTTTGAAAGTTAGAAAAATAATATTCTGTGGACTGTCAGTCTCCCTGGAGATGCTTTGTTTTTAGGATTGGAATTGTTGGCCTCTAGCAGATACTTTTCCCTGCGGCAGACATACGTACGTAGGTTTGCACACACACATATTTTGAAAGAAGCAATTGAGTTTGAGGTGACCACACAGTATCAGTATTTGAAATGGGAAAGTAAAAATTCTTGCTGCGTTCTCCAGCTCTGCTTTCTATGCCGATGTATTCCACAATACTTGTGTCCTGACACTTTGGTCAGGAAGAACCCAATGCTTCTTCAATATGTGGGGAACTCAAAGCTGCCTTCACCTATTCTTGCCAGGGCAGAGATGTGTTAACAGCAGCAAACAGTAACAAACTCAGTCACTGGTAATCTTTGCTTCTTCTGCTCCTGAATTCTCTTTTACTACATAATCAGATCATATCATTCTCTTTTTTCCATTTATTCATTCTTTTGCTTCATGCCTCCCAAAAATGAGTGTACTGGTCTTCTCCTGTCCCTTTTATGGTGATCTCTTTCTGTCACACCTTCCAATCTTTTTTTGAAGATCATGTCATCTTTTCATACCACAGGAAAGATGGTGGTGTTTCTAGGTCTCCTACCCTCTCTCTCTGCCTTTTTGTACTCCAGTGTCCTCTCCTTCAGCAGGCTGCATGCTGAGTTATCCTCACTCCCATGGCTCCAGTGACATCATTCACCTTCACCTGGGTCAAAGCAGAGATTAGAAAATACAGTGAAGCATTAGCTAGCCAAGCACTGTGAGGGACAGCTGGCCATTTTTTCATAGCAGGTTTATCTTGAGGCTACAAGTCTCAAGTAAGTGAAAGTATGTGAGAGTGACAAAATTATCCTTTCCTACACATCCTTTGCAAAAATCATAGAGTGACTTTAAGAAGAGAGGCACATTTCACTGTATTTCTTCCTGCAGAAAGGTAAGAACCTGACCTTCAAGTCAGGCTCAACACTGACCTTAGGGAAAATTCCGTTTCCTCAGTGCAGTCATTGATTCAAGTCCCTGACTTGTGTGTATCATCACCTAATGTCTTTCTGCCTCTGGTTCAGCTGCCTTCAAAATCTCTGAAACTTCCCTTGAGACGGTGAGCACTGTCACAGGCTGAGCAGGGGGAGCCTTGGCCTCCCATGAATTCACAGGTCAGGCTCAAGCACCGCTGCGTGCCAGCAGTCACTGTGCTCGCACGAAGGCACTTCTCCTCTAGGTGAGGATTTTCTGTGCGCTAAAACCAGGCCAGGCTTTCATATAGGCTGGTGAACATCTGCAGTAGCAGGCAAATAAACATCTGAAATAGCAGACAAGTTTCATTTGCAATTGAAGCCCAAGTCGGAGCCAAGAGCAGAAGCAGTACCTAACTTTGAGTGCACGGTTATTTCCTGACTCTTGGGTGATGGAGGGGGAGGAAGAAGTTGGTATTCCATGGCCCAAATTGCCCAGGCTTTACCAGTCCTTATTCATTCCGAATTGGAAACTTTCTGCAGTTGTTATCCTTTCTTTCTGAGGTAACAACCTTACCACTTTTATCTATCAGACAGCCACATACTCTAAGACAGAGACAAGTAAAACAGAATAAAATCACATGAGCAAATTATTCCCCTGATAGGGTTGTATTACCATTTAAATCCAGTTATCATTTTCTTTTGTGTCCTAAATAAAAGATTTGAGATCATGAAAAGCTGCAGGGGTATTTTGACACAGCCCAACCATTTGACTCTGTAGTCTCAATTATAGTCCCTTCAAAATTTAAATGGGAGTAAAATTATATTTTTTGTCAATGTTTGTCTACACTGATCTTGATATTTTGAGGGAAGTTGATTTATTTATTTCTTCAAGTTTAAAAGTATTTAAATTTGATGAAGGACTGTGAAGAAACAGTATGGGAATTTATACAGGCAAAATAAATAATAATGATATATTCACTCATTCAGTTTGTCCTTACAAGAATGAAAGATGCTTCTGTCTTCTACTTTGAAATCATGTTCCTTCTAGTTTTGAAGTTGTCCAGAAAAATGTTCAAATTACTGTGACAAATGTCCATTTTCTTATGATGTGTAAAAAAGAATAAAATATACCCAAACTATATTTTAATACATCTTCAGCTTTTTCTTGACGTTTATTATGATGTCACTAGAAAAGCCTCAGTGGAATTTTGAAGTTATTATGTACAGTTGGGACTACATTGGTCTTTGTGCTGTATTATTTATGGGCAAAGTCACTGAAAATGTTTTATTCAGTAGAAAATGTTGCAGCTGGAAAGCACATGGAATGAAAGAACAGACATTTTTCAACAGCACTTCCAGCTCAAAAATAGAGTGATCAGATGTGTTTAGTATCCATTAGGGAATGAAGTTATCCTAGCTATGGTGTGAGCATAAAACTTTAGTTTAGAAGACTGCCAAAATTGGAACTTAAGCCAGCACATAAGAGAGGATGTTTGTTTACCATGCTGAATTACTGCAAAGTGGAAAACATGAATAAGCAATAAAGAAAAAAGCTGATGCTCCTTTTTTCCTTTTTTTTTTTTTTTTAACATTTCAAATTGTACCTTGGGGAGCCTTCAAGACCAGAATGAAAATGAGTATAAGCATTTAAAAAAATAATCCAGATTCTGCTAGTAGTGCTTGTCAGCTTTAGACAAGCCAGAAAAAAGGAAAGAGATTGAAGTCAGTGGGTTTGCACTGATATAAAAAGTAGTTAATAATTTTTCATTTCAGATTTCCAGCTAGCATCAGATATTACTGTGTGCTGTTGTAGGTATGGTCCTTGCGATATCTTTTGCAAAAGATGGGAGGATTCAAGCTGCCCACAGAATATTTCATTTCCATGTTAGTTACTGCATTTCAGCATTTGGATATGAAGCTAGTTTGTGTTCACAGCCCTAGCAAGCTTTCCTTGCTCAGTTGGTGTGAAGACTGGGCCAGTCTTCCTGGTCAGTGCCTCATGGTGTCCAGAACTCTATTTTGAGAAGCAAAGCAAGCAAAATTTTAGTATTCCATCCATTAAGGGGGACCTTAGAGAGGTAAGCATTGCCTTTCTCAAAGCAGATCTTTGGTGCATAACCTCACTTGATGGCATTTGTGCTCTGCCTCAATGTTCAATTTGAATCCAATTTTTTACAGTTTTTAAATAAATTTAGAGGAACTAGAAGAATGAGCGTTAAATCTCCTTTTCCAGAGAAATGACTACTCTTAATACCTTTGGGAACTCAGCTTTTCACCTTCTGCCAACACGTAATATAAAGAACAGAGGCACTCAAGTTCTAAAGTTGTTCCTGGATGCATCTTTTGTTCACATTTGACCCACACTGAAGATGACATTTAAATCAAGACAGTCAGCATTTCAAATGCCAAAACACTGTGGCAGCAAAGCATAATTTCTGTGTGTCTTAAATCTTTAGATCACTTTCTCAAATGCAACACAAATTAATAGTAATTAGGAGAGGTTTTCTTGGTAAATGCCAAATAAATTTGGAGGTCCTGCGCTATTTCTAATAGGTGCTCATGCTCTGCAGTTCATCACTGAGCCAGTGTTGACATTATTATGTTTGATGATTCCTTTAGGACCGAATTAGAGTTCATTGGCAGAGATTGATTTTACTCGAATTACTGCAGTTTTCTGAAATAGGAGAGGGTGTCACCACCTTCGCATGGGCACTGACACTTTGCAGGAAGGTTAGGGGATAGGGGTGAAGAGAGAAGAAGTCAAAGGATCTGAAAAAGCCATCTGGTGTTAGGTGGTTTCAAGTTTAATCCACTTCTGAAAGTGTGGAAGCTTAAGTGTTTTGTACATATTGTGGGGGAAAGTGTGCATCTTTTGTCTTCTGTAAAATCAGAAATTCCCATTATGTTCTCCATATTATAACTAGGGTGTCTTGTTTGATAGGTGAGACCTCTGCCTCCAAAAATGGAGGTGTAGTGGGAAAGCAGGTCTTTCTTAACCATTCTTTTCACAACATTTTGCTAAACCATGATTCACTTGAAGCTAAGAAGTCCCCAAGGCTTTATACAGATCAGTGCAACAGAACACAGGATTTCGGCAAGGGGGTTGCACAAAACACAGTAATTAGATATTGCCCAATACATGTCCATTAATCTTTTATTTAACATGGTTTCTACCACAGCTGACCCTGACAACAGTCAAACCCCTTGGCCTAATGTGCCCTGTTCCCGAACCCTAACTCTGCTTCTGATTTAATCCTTGCCCTCTTAGGAAAAAAAACCCAACCAAGCAGACAAACAAAAAATCCCACAAAAACACTTTATCTGAATTAGTCATAAATAGAGACTTTGGTGTAGGCCATGGCATCAGTTGTGTTTTGCTGAAAGTTTAGTAACTAGTTCTTACAGGCAGCTCTATGCAGCACTCAAGTCTAGCACAGCTAGCCTGCATCGATCTATAACCCAGGTCTACACAGCTATGTGAATGCCCAAGTCTCTAACCTCAGTGGTGTTTTATCACCTAAAAATAAATTTGGTTATTTCTTTATCAAGATGACCTTTTGCTTTTCAACATTTTGCTGTATACTTTTTTAACCCTTTTGGCTGATACATGTGGACATGTTACCAATTCTGAGTCTAGGATTTGAATTTATAGAAAAGGGTATGCTTTAAAGAAAAAAACATATCCAAATCCTACTATGTTTTTCTTCTAGCTGGAGGCAGAGATAATTTTTTAAATTGCAAAGTAATTGATTTGTACTAAGCCATAAAATGAAAGTGACCTGACAATTGCTGTCCGATCAAGGGTGTAGAATACTAAACAAAATCAACAAATGCTGAAAAATGCATCTATCTGTTAATAATTCTTCCTCAAATCACTCAATTCCTCCTCAGAATAGCCCTATTAGCCTAGTTAATGTAGGATAATATTGATGCTGGGATAATATTGTTATTATCCCAGTAATTGCAATGAGAAAAAAACTTAACCATGAAGGCCACACAACATTTTTCCCCACAATGATGCATGAGTGATAGACAAAAATGAGCTGAATTATCACACCTGACTGCATGGTCACTTCCCTAGAAGTAGAATTTGTCTATATACAAACTCAGTTCAAATTATCTTATTTTTTAACAATTTTTTCAAATATATCTGCTTTTTTATATTTTTAAACAATTTTTATCATTCATTATACTATGGGTTCAAAATTAGAAATGCAAGGACATGAGATTATTATTTGCTTACTTGTGCTAATGAGTGCTTTGCTTTGCAGGTAGTTCAACTGAGAACTATAGAAAAATTAAATTTCAGTGAGGGTAATGGAATCAGAATTTGGGCATCAAAGGGTGCCTTGTAGGAATTAATTAGCTTGACAAATGCTTTTTCTTTATTTTGAGGTCTGGTGTGGCAGCTGTGTGGTGAAACTGGATGACAGAGTGAGGCTGAGGATTTACGTGTCCACTAAATGCATTTGTCTGAAAAGAGAATGAATTGTTTGATCCAGGAACACCAACCAATGCATAACCTATAAACCAGGCTGGAGGCAAAGCAGTTATAAGAGTTCTTTCTTCTGTAAGGGAACCTCAGTGGTTTAATAATTCTAGTGGTTCTCTCGAAGTTTGTCATTTCTCTTTGTTTTGCTGCACCGTAGCTTCTAGGTTGGATGTCTCAGCAATAGTCTGCAGAGCTGTGGGTTATTAAAAAAACAGCTTCTGAAGGAGGTCATATATATATTATGATCCCATTTTACATGTTTGTGTGAGGGGAGGGAGTCACTGACGTGTCATAGATCTTTGCTGTATTTGCAGCTTGTCTATGCAACAGAATATACACATGTACACCTCCAAGGCTCCTGAACTTCTTTCTTGCTCCTCAGCATATGGTCAGGTGAACCAGAACTTTGGGTTTACTGCCAACAGCAGCGTTTAACACATCCATAGAGTTTACACTTACGTTTGTCTTGCTTTTGTCCTCTTGTCATCATTTTCTCAGCATGAGACCTCACCTGCGACTGTGAAAAGATGCAAGTAGGGCAGCTGAGAAGCATCCTGTGTTTTAGGATAGCACATCTAACAGTGAGGCACTGCAGACTCGGGTTAATGCCAGACTTGGCAACGACAACGTGCCTTCCTGAAGGCATTGACATAATTCTTCTCCTTGTTATTTCCCTGCTGGTGGTGCCTTTGTGTGTGATAGCACACTTGCTTCTCAGCCGATTTGCTTCCCATACCTGACTGTAGTACACTTCAAGACTAATAGTTCATGTCTTGTGCTGGTTTGCCCTTCTGAAAATAGCAAAGTTACTTTCATAGCCACAAGATATACACAGGAGCTCTTTTTCTTTTATGCTGTTTTTAACTGATTTGTGGCAGCAGCTACACCTGTCAATTGTATACTGCTTAGCAATAAAATATCCAAAAATGCTTTGATGCTTGTTATTTTAGAAATTATATGGCTATACAGAGTCTTGTAAAGTAGTGATTGCAATTTTACCAAGTGTTGTCACTAGAAATTGGAGATTGGATAAATACTTTTTGAATACTTTTCTAGTATGACAAATAACAATTACAGGGCGTTGCAGTCTGCCTCCTGTGACAGCTCATTGCCCTGCTGAGCACTGCCAGTTGATTACAGTAGTGTACTGGTGGCAGCAGCAGTAACAGAATGGATGAATATAGTACGCTGTATTTATCAAGTGCCTTTCATCAATGATGCTTTTGACAGATAGACAGACTGTCAGCACTTTGCACAACACTTTGCCTAATGGTAAAATAAGGAGAAAGTCTCACCAAGGCCCACTGCTGCCTACCAGGGTGCCTTTGTTTGGAGCTGTGCTCAGCCTGGTTCTTGCAGGGTTTTATTCATCCCCAGGTACAGAGCTTTGTATTTGTCATTGCTGAATTTCACACTCCACCCTGCCAGCCTTTCTAGGCCCATCTGAATTTCGGCCTGTCCTTGAGCAGCTGGGTGGTCCTCCCATGTCACGTCATCTGCAAACTTGACAGGAGTTGAGGTTGGACAACGACGTGTAATTCCATTAATCATCTTTTTTAACTTTTTTAATATAGTCTGGACATTTTCTTTCTCCTGTACTAAGGGATCTCCCTTTGCCTCTTTCAGTCTGCAAAGATTAAAGCAGGTGGTCTTGCAAGAACTTGGGCCAGCTCTCTCAGCACACTCTGATTTCCATGGATCTAGAGATCCCAATCAATCCCCTGCCTTGTGTGGTTGGGATTTACTTGACCACCTACTGCTCATTGTTCATTGCCTTCTTGAACCCTGCCTGTAGTCACAAAGGCCTGGGAGCCCTTGGTGAGGAAGAGTGAGGCAATTGCAGGCATTGAGCGCCTCAGCTTTAGCTGTGACTGCTGTCCCCACCCACAGGGTCACACTCTTCTTGTTCAGCCTTGAAATCCCTCGAGGGCATCCACTCTGACTGAGTATTTCTAATGCTACCCAGAGTTGCTAGGAAATGTTTCTAAACGCCTCCTTTGAAGATTGTCTGTACTTCCACATCTGTGTATTGCTTGGCAAGATGGAGTTATTTTTGAAAATTCTTAGGGTTTTTTTAGTAATTTCAAAGTGTAATAGATGATTGAATTTTTCTCCCTGGAGAAACCTACCTGGTGGCTATGTCTAGACTTCAGGACTGATCTTTAAAATTATATCAATCCTTATTTCAGTATGTTTATTCAACTTAAGCATATGACCTAAGTAGCTTACTTTTGTAATTCCCCCAACTGCCACTTTCAAAAATATTTACTGCTTTCCTTTCACTCACTGGCTGTAATAAGGGTTCACATTTTTGCTTACAACTCAGCCATTTTATGTCAAATCTTTCAGAACTCACAGGTGTTTATCTGGACTAGATGATTTATTTTCTACTTTTCAGTTGCAAACTGACCACAGTACTTATTGTCCTGATGTTTAGTCTACCACAGTCTCATATTTTTCCTCATAGAATAGGGCATGTCTTGGTCCTCTGGTAGAAGACCAGTACACTTGATTTCAGGAAATGTTGTATGTAGCATCTCACCTTTGATGATTCCCTAGATGTAGAGATTCTTTGCAGGTTCCCTTTTTAAAAGAAATGAGATCTTGTTGGAGAAAGTGAGATGATTCAAGGGCTTTTAATACCATTAGTTATTTACTCCTCACAATTACATTTATACCTTCCTTGTAATTACTATATGTTATCTAACTAGAATTTAGCTCTTGATTTTTCTAAGCCCCTATGTCTAAATTTCAAAGGATTTTGTTTTTACTTAGCTAACATCTAAACCCTTGCCATTGATCTCTATTGATTTCTTCCTTTCCTGCTTTCTGTTTTTTTCGTGGCATACTTACCCTGTGAGATGTGATTACTGTTTTCTTCAGCGCTGTCCTCACAACACGTAAGAATTCCATTTTCTCCAAGCCCCGCCCCATGGGGCCATTTTCACTAGTCTTCATATTTACGTTTTTCAGAAATACAGCTTGGAATTTGATGAGTTTCCTACATTGTTGTTTGCGTTTTCTGTGTCTGCAATAAGGTTTTACAATTTGCTATTGCCTTCTTTAAGACAGAATTGAGGTCCTTGATTGTCCTTATGTGTCATCCACTAGATTTGTGCAGCTTATACACGGTTAATTTGTGCTGGGAAAGCTGTAATGGGTTTTAAGCAGTAGACATATTGCAGTAGTTACTTTGAAATTTTAATGAGTGCCATTAAAGAATCAAAGGTACGGGAAAGCAATTCTACGGGAAAGGAAAATAAAGGCCAAGAGGTAAGGAAATTTTAAAGTGTTCCAATATAAAGTTTTTAAGTCCAAAGCAGGTTGACCAAACCCCATTTGAAACTTTAGAAACTTCTTAAATGGTTTATTTTTCTGGTTTATAGAGAAGGATAAGACTAGATAACATGTAAAGCAGAACAAATTTTTTAGACTAAATAACATGAACCATGATAATGAGAAAATGTGATGAAAAAACAGTTAATGAAAGTACAACAGAAATCTTCTTATCACTGAAAATAATACAGGGATGCGACCTTTGTGATAGATGAACATTTCAGTGCAAGAACACCCCCACTGAGCTGCCCTTCACAGTGTAACCCCGGAGCACACAGAGGTGCTCAGCCCAGGTGCTCTGGGCTGGATTTCATGAGTTCTGGCGCTGATACCAGCTCCCCACAGCAGGGTGTGTGTTTGCACCACAGGCAGGTACGCAGCCTCTGTAGGACTCCAATGCTCCCTGCCTCTCCCTTGCCCCTGCTGAAAGGAGCTTGGCATTTCCCAGGATCCTCTTACTCCTCTGATTTTTTTTTCATCCATTTTCACTTTTTCTACCCCTTCCTTTCACTTCATATCCCTCTCTGTGTCTTAAATCATAAAACCAAATTTTCAGTCTTGCTTTATCTCTTAAGGGAATAAAAAAAAGGGGAAAAAACCCCAACAGAAGAAAGTGTCTTGACAGCTGTCTTCCTCTGTGTTGCCCTTTGTTTGCCTGCAGCTCCTTCCTCTTGAAAACGTGGATTAAAGTCTCCTGTGTCTCTCTTTCTTCCCCAACAATTAAGGTCTCTCCAGGATCTCTCGAGGCAGACGGATATTCCTTATGGCACTGTGCTGGACTCGGCAGTGTACGAGCACGTGCGAGTGAAAGGGATGAATCCCTTCGAGAGGGACAGCATGTATGCCCAGATGTGGCGCATGATCAACAGGAGTAACGGCTCAGAGAACAACGTCCTGGAGTCCACTGCAGGCATTCAGAAGGTACTAGCACGCTTCCTTTATGCTTCCCATTGGAGATGCTCCGTGCAACACCGTGTTTTGCTTAGTTGTTGCTTTGAACTACAAGGCATGCATTTGCACCCAGGCAATGATCGTGCCTGGAACCAATTTCTGAAAGCCCATCACATTGGCACAGAGGATTGGGATGATGCCGGAATGATTTTTTGCTTTTTTCTTTTATACCCCTCTTACATACTCTTTTATAGTTTTATGTATTCTTAGTGCTTTTAGCCTTCATACTTGTAACTTTCTGAGTCTGACAACTCAGCTCAGACCCACAGCACCGTTAAACCAGGAGACCAAACAGTCTGGAAGCCCCAAACACCAAAGTTCTCTCCAAAACATATTTTTGTAAACTAAGATAGGCCCATCCAGGGGGAAGGTTCCTCAGAACAGGAGGTTCACTCAAGCCTCTAATTGGGGAATCTTTGATAAATATGTTAATTTTGCAAGGCCTATAAGTGTGTGTATTCTGGTGTGACAATGTGCATGCATTTTTGGGGCATTCCACCTGGACAAAGTGTTGTACCCAAGGATCCTGAAATAAATACCGAGGTAAAAACCCCTTTTCCACATAAACCATGTTTTGGTTTTAATTTTAAGATCAGGGAGAGGCAACAGGCGCTTCTCAGGTTTGTGGCATTGAATAGCATTTTCATATGTCAGTCCTGAGACTGTTTGCCCAAAAAGTATTTACAGGTATTTTTACCAGCAGGAGATTGCTGCATTTGTAAGGGTGCAAAATGGGAGTAGGAGCACTGAACTTAGAACCTCAGAGTACCCTTGTATTTCCTGACACTGAAAATCCTGGCTTTCTGTTGTAGCTCTGGATCATGTTTGTTTTGAGAGAGGAAGGCAGGAATGAATGATTTGACTTTAAAGAATATTCTCACAGCCCCTTTCTGTAGTAGATATAGCAGTGGAAAAACTTTGAGACCTCTTTGTAGGCACATTTGTGAATACAACAGTTCCCTCCCAAATTCTGGCTGACATCTAGAACTTTTATAGAAACGCTAGTCCATGAAAGGATTCAGTATAAGAGTCAATATAGGTTAATGAGTGACTGTATATAAGCTTTTCCCCTACCACTGTATCTTTAAATTCAAACTTCTAAATCAAATCAAAGAAATATCATTTTGCTGACTTTATTTTTTACTTCAAAATTTGACAATAAAGAGAAAATATCCATAAATTGTGTTTACTTTGTTACAATCTCGATTTAGAGACTTCTCATAATCCAGATGAACTCTTCTTTTTTGTCTCCACCAAAATCCATTGGTCAGGAAAACCTGTAATTTCTGATATTCCCACTCTAGACAGAAACAAGAGAAAAGAATGTGTTAAGAAGAATGATGAAATCACTGGTGAGCTCTTGATAATAAAGAAACTACAAAGTAACAAAGATTATTTGGAGTTTAAAAATCACCAATCCAGCTCCTGTATAACCAAGACCATATTTTCTCCTCTGAAGGACTAAACAGCATAAAGGAAGAGTCAAGAGAGGCCCTGGGGAACTGCACTTTCGAAACCCTTTTAGATAAAGTCATAAGCTGAAAGGGCGAGAAAAAAGGGTCTGAAGATTTATTGGCTAGAGGAAATTGCTTTTTTTGAGAAAACGTATTTTAGCTCAGTTTGTAAGTGGCTGATAAAGCTGGGGTTTGCCTTTTGTATATATAAAAAACCAAACCCAAAAACCTTCCCTCCTTCTGGTTTGCCTTCCCAAGGAGTTATAAAATGAGTTTTGGAAGGATCAAAAACCAGAGTACATCAAACACAGCTGTGCTGACAAACAGCTTTTAGCTGAAAAAAACAAACAAATGGCGTATCCTGCTGGCAGGTAATTCCAGATTACAGTCATTGATTTCTCCTTCCTGGAAACATGGCACAATCTACAAAACCAGAAACATCCAAGTTCCTAATTTCTCATGCTTCTGCTTCCCAGGAATAAGCAAACGATGGCATAAAAAAAAACTTGTTGTGTTGTGTCAAGTGAGCAAGCCAACCACCCCCCAGTTTTAAAAAATCAGAGGCCTGATTCTAATGAACATACATATCTACCTGTGGGTGCACAGTTTCTCTCCTTCCTTCAATTTACAGGAAGAAATGACACAGAAAACGATTATTTGCCAGCTGCTATTCACACAGAAGCTTTTGGGAAGTTGTAGTTGGCCTGCTTGGGGAAAAAGCTGGATGAAGAAAGTGATGTTAAAAGCTAATCTTAGACAAGGAAAACTAATATTTTTAAAGCTATCTGATAAAAGGCAGAGATTATAATCTCTGTAACACACTTCAAAAAATGAAAACATTTCAGAAGGAATTCATGGGTCCCTTTGGCCTATTTATATGCTTCATAATGCACTTCAGGGTCTTTAATGAATTTAACTGGCCGCATCAGAGCTATTAACCCAGTTATAACCCTGGGCAAGCTAAACCAACAGGTCTTCCTCCGTGCCTCATTTTGTTTCCCCCATTCATCAGCACTAAAGCATGACTGAACAGCACTTTGTCCAGGCTCTGCGAGGCCATCGCCTCAGCAAACCTTCCTGGAGTGCTGCCAAGTGAGACAGCAGGGACTTAATGAGTGCCTCCAAACAGGTACAGGGGAAAGGGATTTCCACTCAGCTGAGTAGTGATCATGAAGGGATTGGGATGGGAGGGACCACCATGGGAAAGAGGTGTGCAGGGATGCAGTGGACACTCCCATCTGTAACAACACCCCTTGCTGCACCAGCTCAGGGATTAAGTGGGGTTTGCAAGGAACCTCACAGAAGACGCTTCCCCAAATATACTCTGGGGAATATACTAATATAAAATCCTAGAAGTTCTTCAGTTTTTTTCTTGCTTTTATTCTGACAACTCCAGTGGAGCTGGCACCATTTTATTGTGAGGAAAAGTAGCAGTCTAATGGTAATGTAAATATAAACAGGGGGAAGGGGAGAGGGACCCACCACTGATTCAGCCAGCACATGCCCCCTCTCACTCAGCAGGACTGCCTGCTTGCTGTACCTGTGGCTTCGTGGGGAACAGCACCTGTGTCAGTGCAAGTACAATACAGCCAAATGACAATGATTGCACAGCCCCACTTTGCATCAGGCATTCTACTGCTTTGACCTGCTTTTCCTGGCAGGAGGGCAGGGCAGGCAAGAGAAATAGGATGGGAAGATCATGCCATTGTAAGTTTTCAGGTTTTGATATTTATTGGTCCTGTTCCTCTCATAAATCAGGTGCATACATATCACTGTGTGTGCTCCTGTTCCATCCATAGTGAACAGCTATAAATACCACAGGTCCAGCTAGAGAGCAGCTGGATAGATTTACCCTGAAGAGAGAGCAGTTTTAAATACCTCAAACAGGAGACAGCCTGAAAAGCACAGGCACTTTAGATATTTTCTTCCACTTATTGTCTCTTCCTTTCTCAAAAGGCAGAAAAAAGCTGCTGAAGGTCTAAATTTAAGGTAGGGAAGCATTCAGTTGTTTGTCTTCCTGCCCTGTCAAACCTAAATGGATGGGGAGGTAGTTGTATTTTTATATAAGCCTGGATAATTCTGGAGAATATTCACTTTTATCTTCCCTTTTTCTTTATTATTCCTAAGTGTTTCATGTGTCTAAAATTGATTTTTCCTTTTTTTGCATAGGTTATGAAATATGCATCTCATTCTGTCTCAGGAATCTCTATTTTTGCGGAAGTTATTTATTCAGAGAGGATTTACAGAAGCCCAAGTCATGCCTGGTTAAACATTCATTGAGGACTCCAAGAAAAATCATTTAGGCTTAAACATATCACATTACATACCTCTTTATGTCTTCTTAAAAAGCACATTACCCTGCTTAATCCTTTACAAGCACCACAGGCTTTCCTATGCTTGGAACTATTCCCATTTAAAATATAATGAAGCGCTTCCATTGTGCCCCTGTCTGCTCTTTCTTCCCTGGAGTGTAATAGTGCCTAATGCCCTATCCTACCCACCTTGCTCCTCTGAACACGATACCATAGCCTACAGCATCTTCATTTTCCTCACTAGTACAGAGTGGAAAATTCCTTTCCCAGGCAGAATCCAAATGCGTTTGAAACCTCTTCTGTCTACTTAACTCTATCTGCAAAATATTTAGGAATGCTAGGAAACTTGTGAATTATTGTCAGGTGAAATAATGCTTCTGGATGGTGCATTAAGAGAAACTGCTCGTAGGCTCATAGTACTTCCTTTTCAGCTTGCACACAGTATCAAAAGGAATTTGGTCTTGAGATTTGGATTTCCTTGTGATCCTAATTGCAATGCCAGGGGAAGCATGCTAGCAACTGCTCAGCCCATTTCTTTTCCCTGGACACTGTGGATGGCACTTTTACCCTCCTGAAAATACTGTAATAGTAAAAATATTTATGAATGAATCATAACAAAGCACTGCTAAGGTTATTTGTGTGGGGAAGAAAGGGATAATAACAATTTACAATTCTGTGCTATAACAAATTGTTAATAACTGACCATGGATATGCTTAATTTGTCTACAGCAGTAGGGACCTCACAAAGCCTTATCTTGATGGGCCAAAACCCCTCCTGAATTCATTAATTATCCTGATATACTCACAAATTTGCCATTGGAATTGCCATTTTTGTAGCAGATTTGCTGATAGCACCACAAAAAATGTATGGAAGTCCACATATCTTTCCTGTGAACATTTCTGACCATGGAGTAGCCCAATGAAAAGACATTGAAAACACAAGATAACCAAGAGAGACTTTTGGGATACTGGATTTGCACCATGATTCAGCAGTTTGGCAGTGGCTAAGAAAGGGATAGGAAGCAGAAGAGGTGAGAACATATCTCAATTCCCGACCAGTGGATCAGCTACACTATGCAGCTGTTGGTTAGCAGGCTCATTATCAACCCAGACACCAGTTCCCTGCTTCCCCTCTGCCTCTGGAGATGATGCTTCTTGGGCAGATGAGATGTTCTGTGTCTGCTCTACAAGTGACAAGGTTAACAAGTACGCTTAAGACTTTGATATGTTCAGTCCCACGGCTGAAAGTGCAGTTTCTCTGTTTTGCAATTACTGTCTCCTGCACAGTCCATGATTTGGAGCTGACAGGTGCCTTGGAGTACCGAAGGCCCTGACTGCCCTTACTTTAGTGTTATCATGGGTGGTCTGGCTATTTTTTATTTTCCTACAATCCTGTGTATCTTTACTGCCGTATCTGGGGCTTTAAAAAACTTACAGCAGCAATAAAACTTAGAATCCTGACCAGAAAGCACTAAAAACACAGTGTGGTGTTACTTTCAGGCATTATCAAAAGGCTAGCAGTTGTCTGGGTTAGCTTAGGAGCTCTGTGTGTTTGGAAAGTACAATAATTGGTCTGTGACAGTTAACAGAGCACGAAGCAGATTCTGTGCATAGCTTTAAAAATCAAATGCAAAACTTTTCCTACTACCACATTTTCTCAGAATTCAAGGTATGTTTAACGAAAGGCTTTTTCTCCCTCACCAACACTTTTGAGTATATAATAAAGTCTGATCTAACTTTGAATTTATAGAGAGTTTTCACAGGTTTTATCTTGAGTAGAACACCTGTAAAAGTTATTTTCTGCAGAGTCGGGCTTTATTCAAATGAATGAGTAAACCAAAATTTCAGTTAGCCTACATATCAAGAAATGGATCTACATGGACATGTGTTCATCCAGCCACTAAGCAAGCCAACTGTTGCTGTATTCCCTTTGTCTTCAAGGTTTTCTGAAAGGTTTATCTGAGTTCATCTTCTCCTGTCATCTTACAGGCTACTGAATGTACCTCACCCTTTTTGCTCTCCCTGAAATGCCACCCAGGTTGCTCCTGACTGCTGTTCAAAGGTCAGCCTGCGTATGCCTGGCAGTCACTTTAACAACCTCAGGTGTCACTGACTGCTGTCCTGCTGCGGTGCTGTGCCATGGCTGTCTTTGCTTGCTCTCTCTCTCATCTCTCTCTTCTTTTGGAGAGATTTCCAGACCTGTTCTGAAATTTTTGTGGGCTGACCCATATGCAAGACCATATTCTTTTCTATCTATAGCTTATCCCTGTCCCTTAAGTCCTAACAAATTGGCTCCATGAAGACAACTCAAAGTTTTGCTTCTCTTAAACTGAGCTGAGCTTCTTTAGTCTGAAATAAAATTTGTATGTTTTCCTCTTCTCTCTGCTCGTGTCTGACCACTAACTTAGTTCAACCTAAAGCCTACAGAAGCTGACTTCATCATCTTCAATTTTCTTTCCTGTGGCTTTCTATTGCTGCTGTGTCTATTTAAGTCTCGCCAATTTACTTTCCATGCTATGTCTATGATTTGCCCATACAACCTCCAGCCTGTCACTTCAGTAGTTTCCAATGTTATTTTCTGGGGCCTCTATAAAGAATTCTTTTTGCATTTAGTTCCATTGAAAATGCTCCTGGGTAAAAGGGGAAAAAAAAAAAAGAAAAAAACAGTTGCCTTGACTTTCAAGGCCTTTCATGGTGAATTCTGACTCACCCTGTAGCTTTCTCATTTCTGAATTGGAAATCATTTGTGTGAGCTTCCAGTGCAACTCCTTTTTCAAGCAGGCATCTTTATGCTTTCTCTAAGGACTGTTCTGTAAGGTATGTTTTCCCTCAAGACAGTAGTCTTGTCTTTCCTTCAAACTCCTTAATGCTACCCTTTGTTATTACACTAACAAAAACCTTGACAACCAGGTCTCTGGTGTGCTATGATTGCTACCCATCAGCTGAGCAGCTCTCTTTTGTTGCTTCTTAATGCTCTTTCCTTCCCTTTGGTTTATTTTATAGCTGCCAAATCGGAGAGAGAGAGGAACACACACTGTAATGATCTAAATACTGGCATAGGTGGGATGTGGGGGAAACCAAAGAACTGCTGTACCCCAGAATGAACTAAATTAATGAACACCACCATTATCAGATGAATGGTACTTCTCAAAAAACAGCTTCTCTGTGCCTGACCTTTCAGCCTTCATCCTCAAAGGAGAGCTATAGCCTAACTTCAAAACATGAGCATGGGAACTAAAAGTTCATAACAGTCTGATACAATATAAAAAAATAGAGAGAAAATAAGATTTTATTGAGCAATTTCTCCTTGTTATTTCTCAGTTTCTACAGATTCAGTCTTGCCAGCTACATATTTATTTTGAACTTTCTCATTGATTAACAACAACACCATTGCATTAATCTCAGAGGCAGTTTTCTAATCTTGAAGTTTCCTGCTTGTTTTCAGATGTTTGTTTGCCTGAAAACTTGGTGATATAGGGCTCCCCCCGCGGATGCATCCCTTCTTCTGTTCAAAGATAATTCTCTCTTGAAACTTTGCTTCACCTTGATCTGTCAATGCCTATAAATATACCCCCACTGTGTGTAACTTGAGGTGCCTAATTTAGGTGTCAAAGTTTCTTTCTTTGCTAGTGTAGACAGGCAATTTTCTTCTCTAGAGAGTGGTCAGGAGTGCCTAAGCAGGCAACCTATTTTTCTTGGTGGCTTATTTTGTGCAGTACCTACCAAGCTAAGATCATATTCCATGACTAGAAATGGCAATAAAAATAAGAAACAGCAAAATATACTCTGAGGAACTAATTTTGCTTCAGTCCTGTAGAACTGCATTTTTCAGAGAGCTGAGTCCAGACTTTTTAGCTGGAGAAAGGATAGATGGCAGCCCTTTGAGGAGTGAGCATGGGATGGGGGAGTGGTCCCCATCCTTCATCCTGAAGGCCAAATGCAGAGCTCAGTACTTCACACCTTGGCCTGTGTCTAACCCTGTTGTCATCTATTTATGCGGCAAAACAGTCCAGAGGGGAAAACTGATTCCTTTGTGAGTGGAGATTTCACTTGATGTTTTTCTTATGTAGAACTGGACTAATTAAGATGGACTCATGAGAAAAACATCCAGAGTGCATCCCTGTCCTGATGGCAGGAGACCAGCTCTGTAGGAGTGTAGGGGTAGCTGCCACTCTCGGGCCCAGGGTGCACTGACAGCCATTTGGTCTAAAAAAACCCTCATGCACTGCAAAAATTAGAACTAATTTTGTGTTAAACAGTCCCCGGACTCTAGCTGTTGAGATAAGAAATAGGAGTTTCCATTTTTGTTTTGTTGTTGGTTGGTTGGTTGGGGTTTTTTGTTATTTCTGGAGAACTTTAGATTTGTCTGATAGGTAGAGAAGGTGGGAACACTGCACTCTGATGGCAAGTGTACCTTGGTCACAACATGTGGAGTAACTGCTTGTGGCTATGTGCGGGAGGACTTTGTATCTTCTGGTGCTTTTTTCTGGTCCTGAGCACTTTGAGAGTTGCTGTCTGACTGATATGTATCCCTATTTGTTTCCATGGCCCTATCACAGCTGAATAGCATAATCCCAAGCATTATATATGGGAGACTTTAAATTTATGCATAACTAAGCAGCATAAAGGCTGCTTGCATTTGCTCTGGCAGAGGATTAATTGTAGAAATTCTGTGTTCTGTCCTGAAGCTGGGATTTTTACAGGATCGAAAATTTTGGAAGGTATCAGGGAAGTAAGAAAACTGACAATTAGGAAATAATTTAAGAAAAAGGGTACACTTTCAGTCACTGGTTGTAAAAGCTGAGCATAAGCATGTCAGGATAATTCTCACAGGATATTTTTTTTTGCTAGCATTATTTGTTGCCTAATTTTTCTGAGCTGATCACACTCAGTGTTGGGGAGATACCTGTTAAAAAGGCTGGTATAAACAGAAAAGGATGCTGAACCCACCCCTACAAATGAGCAGCATTGTTTGTGCATATTTACATCTAACAGAGCAATGCTGTTGTCATGTTCTATTAAAAAAAAAAAAAGGGTTGTGAGTATTTAATAGGTGATGAGTGCATTTATTATGCATTAGCATGGGAAAGGCCTGAAAGAGAAACAGTTCTCCTGGGTGCAGTTACAAACCATCTCCTGAGTAACACACAGGATTTATTGAAGAGCACAAGACTGGAAATGTCTTTACAAACATATATGTAGCAAAGTGAAATTCTGCTGAGTGTTGCTCTCTCAATTAAAGCCAAAGTTTATCAGCTGCACAGGCCAGGAAGGGTTTGGGAGATGCAGATTCTTTGGGGCAGAAAGATACTGAAGGGTTGGTTTTGTTAGGTCTCAGTTGTTATTTGGGCCCTGCTGCTAGAGTGATGTTGGTCCTGGTGTGGCATCTTGCAGTGAAACATGCTGGATATGAAAAAATAATGAAAAAGCAATGCAAGGAAACTTACAAATGTTTGTAACTTTTTCCAACCCATAAATCTACCTCTAACGCTGCCACTAAAATTTTATCCACTACCATCTCAGGCTCTTCAAACTGTGGCACTGCCTTGGGAAAAAAAGGTTATGACCAACAGCTTTAAATGATCAAAAACTGTATGGAGAGGGATGAGCAAACTGTGCTGAGGTGCCTGCAGAGCAGTGAACCTCCTCTTGTGTCAGCAGCTTGTGGAGGGATTTTCCCTTCTTTGGATTTTTGAGTAGCACGATAATTGCTCTTTATTAAACAAGAGGTGGAAGTTACAAACTGCCAGGCATGTTTTCCTAGTCTGGTCACGTCAGGTATGGGTCATGTCTGTGAAACCTGTAGGGAAGCAAAGCTTGGGATGAGCAAAATGTCCTACTTGAAGTAATTCAACTTCTTCAGGTCACTTCTTGCAGACCTTTTCCTATGGGAGGATGACAAAAGATTTGAATTTGTGTAGTTTAGGCACAACAAATTTTCTTTTGTACCTAAATCTGGTTTCAGATCCCTTTTTAAAAAGCATCAATGGAAAAGTACTGTCAAAGGTTGCTAGCTCTTTTGCATTCTTATTATCCTAAGAAAGAAAAGCTCTACAAAATGCCCGACAAAGAAGAGTAGTTTGGCATTTGGAGCGCTACTTTTTGGCTACAGGGAGCACAAAAGTTAGCAGGTATCTGTTATTCTGGTCCTGTGAGCTCTTATTTCTCCATTTTATCTCCATTAACTTAGTTCTTTTCCTGCAGAGGTTCTGTAACATTTCTAGGTTCATGAAGATTAATAACATCACCCTTCCCAGAGTGTCTGGGGACTACACAGACTCCTACGCAGCTCCAGCAACCTCTGCTTGCTCTTTTCCTGCTGAATTCTCACTTCACTTTGTTTCCTCCCTCTTACTTTTTCATTTGTCTGCTTTTTGACCCTCTGTCCCTTCTGTTTGGATAACAGCCACTCCAACTTTTCCCCAGCTCTCCAATTCCTTTCTTCTTTCCACCCTTCACCTCTCCACACTGTTACACATCGCCTTTGTTATCTCCGTTGCCTTACAATGTTTCGCTGTTGATCTGTGCAACTGTTTCCATTTGCAATCAGAGGAAGCATTCCCAAACTCCGACTGTCACTTTGAAGCCCTGTTGCAGGCTCGTTGTGTGGTGGGCAGCTCTGGGGATGTATCACACACAGACGAGGGGAATGCAGGCTCTGTCTAATGATCAATAGATGGAGGCAGGAGAGCACACTCTTGCTCCAGGCACAGAACTTGGTAATGTATTCACTTTCTTGCTTAAACGTTTCCAGCTATCATTTTTGTGTATTAACATATTTTAATAATACCTAAACACGTCGTGATACATTAACAAATGCAAATGATGGGATTGAATGTAAGGTTGTTTAAAGGATATATGCAACAAAAAAGAGAGATGAATAGAAATAATGAGAAAGAGTGCATTTTATACATCCCCTGTGTTCCAGCCTTAAAGCATGACTTTGACTGTGAGGCTGCAAGTCTGAAATCATGAGAGAAGGATAAGATGGCACGGAGGGATCTTGTTTCATGTTTTTGGAGCTGCTGTACCAATCATTCATAAAACATTTTTGAGAGCTTTAGATAATTTCTGTTCAACAACTTGTAACCAAACAAACAAAATGTCTGTTCCAGAGACCAGAAAATGCAATTGCAGTGAGTAGATCTGTGGGAAGTCTCTATTGTAAAACACTTAATAGTTCCTCATTAAATGATTCAGAATTTTTTCCTTCTAATAATCTTACAGCTGGAAGTCGTAGAAAAATAAAAACAGATAGATGAGGAGAGCCTGAATCTGCAAATTTTTACAATATCATCCTTAAATAGTCAATACATTAATAAAAATATTGGTAGGCGGTGACATGCTAGTGAAGATGACATGCTAATAAGAATGATGCAGGAAAATTAAATTGCAAACTAAAAAGCACTAGAAGAATACTTGTGAAAATCAACTTTTCTAGTCTCTACCATGTGTAAGTATCAAGCCTCTAAGTATCAGAAAATCTAGTTAAAACAGGTGATTGCCCTTAAAGTCATCCTAGTCTCAAAACAGGAGAGTTTAAGATACCATGGAGAGAAATAATGCATAGAAAAGTGTAATTTTTCAAATACAAAAGAGGAACCCTGTACATCTCCAAAATGGTGGTTGTTCTACAAACTCCAGGTCTGTGCTTTTAAATACCTGTGTGCATTTAATTGCACATAGAAGTTTTACAGCCAGACAGATCTTTAATATCCAATTTGAAAACACCTGGTCTGAGAGAAAAGAGACCAAGCAGACTTTTGCTTCTGGCTGCTTTCTGACAGTCATTTCATTATATATAGTGGGAAATATTCTAGTAAAACTGCATTTTGTTGGAGTATATAATTTCATTGATTTATTTCAGTCAATTCAATTTATTCATTTATTCACAGTGTTATGAGAAAAAAAAAACCTTATATTGTGTTTAAGGGGGGAGAGAGGAGAAAGAGAACCAGTTTGAAGCAGATCAGGTGGCTCAAACTGGAGAGTTCTTATACAAAAGTAATTGCTGTCCTACTCAGTGGCGTGCCAAAACCAATGATTAACTTTTGTGAGCTTAAATCATACTCATGCCAACAAAATCCTGAGATTGGGATGGTGGAGAGAGGTTATTTCTTTAAAGGATAGTTACAGAAAGCAGAAAGTCTCCTCTGCACCCGTTGTCAGGCTGCACTATGGTCTGGTGTCACGACATGATCAGAGGCTCTTGAAGGTGCTTTGTTTTTCCATCCTTACTGCCAGGTAGGCAAGTGGGCTTTCCTAAAGTGTGTAAACTAAAAATAAAGCTAAAATTCATCTATTAAATAAGCAGAATCTTTCCTTAGGCTGAGGAGTAGTTATAATTGAGTTTTTTCCACCATTTATTCTCTTTAGTTAAATTAGCATCAAGAAGATTGTCTCTTTGCATTTGAATTAGGTGGCAGAGTTGTCCAGTTTGAAAATGTGACTACAATAAACGAGTTTCTTTTCAAGAGCCAAGCTGTGGGAGGAGAGGATTAAAGTGCCATGTGGAGTATTTTAAGAAGCATTTTAACCAGGCTGTAATCACATATCATTCTTCTATTCTTTTGCATGAAATAACTGCTCTAGATAGGCTGCACAACTCCCTTCCTGAATTACAATGGCAGGAGAGAGTTGTTTACTATTCCCAGCTCTAAAGCTTTCTGCTGCATGGGGGCTGATTGGTGTTTATGGCTGTTTGCAGAAAGGCTATTTAATCAAATAAAACACACCCCATTCCCTGCTGAATGTAAGAGAGGGAGAGATATCAATCCCAGGGGCTGTATCAAGATGGGTGGAAAACACAATGCATCTGTAATGAAAAACCCAGTAGATAAGCAGCTGCATTATAAAAGTCTGTGAGGGTTCTGGTCATAGCATCAATCAAAGGGTAGAAGATTGTGTTGTTTTATCACTCTGACCTCAGAGCAGGATTTCCTTGTAATGCAGTCATGGCTTAACCCCAGCCGGCATCGAAGCCCCGCACAGCCACTCTGTCACTTTCCCCTCGTTTCAGGATGGGGGAGAGAATCAGCAGAGTGAAAGTGAGAAAACTCATGGCTTGAGATAAAGACTGTTTAATAAGTAAAGAGAAAGCTACAGAAGCAATCAAAGCAAAACATGGAATCCATTCACCTCCTCCCACAGGCAGGCAGGTGTTCAGCCATCCCCAGGAAAGCAGGGCTCACATGTTACAGGTACTTGGGAAGACAAATGCCAGCACTCTGAATGTTCCTCTTTCCTCCTTCTTCCCCTGGCTCTATATGCACAGCATGATGTCACACGGTGTGGGATACCCTTGGGTCAGCCTGGGTCAGCTGTACCAACTGTGGCCCCTCCCAAATCCTCCTGCACCCCCAGCCTCCTCACTGGTGGGATGATGGGAGGAGCAGAAAAGGCCTTGACGCTGTGCAAGCTCTGCTCAGCAATAATGAAAATATCCCTGTGCTATTGACTGTTTCTGGCACAAATCCAAAACATAACCCATACTAGCTACTATGAAGAAAATTCACCATTCCAGTCAAAGAAACACAAATACGTTTCTAGCAAGAATTCTCAACCTGTGAGTAAACAAGTCTAGGACATGGTACCTTCCCATTAGTGGGTCTTGTCGCTGGCTGTCTCTAATACAAATTCCCAGGGAACCTCTAAATTTCTCTTCAACCTTCCATTCAGTCCTGGATGCATTTCTTTAATGCTCTCTTTTATGAGAGATTGATGGCCAGGACATGTCTTGTACTTTGATCCGAGGTACTGCAACATAACTGGTCAAAAATGGCCTGAATTTGTTACCTCTGGAGGACTCTGAAAAAAAAAAAAAGCTTTGTGTCCTGCAGCATGGAGAAATGGCATGAGCTCTCTTTCTAAACTGCACGTGGTCAGAAAAATGTGACAAATACAAGTTTGAAATTACATTTTGTTTCACACCTGGCAGTGTAAAACATGGTTGTGTTCTATGTGACACTGCAAGTATGCCCTTTTTAGGTGGTTATAAGCAGCAGACAATTTTGATTTTGATCTTCAGGATCAAAATTTTGGCCTCAAGAGCTAAACTGTTTCTCAGGTCATGTCTTTATGCACAAGTTGTTGTATGAATCTCTTAGAGTCCAAATGTTGTGGTCCACAGCACAGTTAGAAGGCAACACAGAAGGTTGCACCTAGGGCAGGTGTAAACAGCAAAGGCAGGAATATTTCCTCACAAAAAGAGAATGTGAGCATCAGTTAGTGAATGTTTGCAAAGTGCTTTCAGTCCTTCAGATTATGCTATTATTAAACTGAACATCTTTGATTATGCAATGGTCGTGCTGAAAGCTAAATGAAGGAGATGGTTTTCTTTAAACAGTATCTTATTCTTGATTAGAGCGATCATTAAATCATTTCAGATTTGACAAAGTGAGCAGCAGATGGAACACAGCAAAGACATGAACAGAACAACATGAGATTTCAGAAGAGAATCAAACTAGGCAAACCCAGAAGTAATTCAAAAGAAATCATACCAAAATTCTGGCTAATATAATGACATATAGCAATGTTTGTGAATTACAACAGTTGTGGAAAATACTCAAGGTATTATTTTGTCTTTTGATAGATGCCAATAGCAATCTTGAGTTAGAGAATTGCACTGCTGAATACATCATCTCATGTGCGGTGTTGAGAGTCTCCTCACCTTATTAGACACTACAGTGATTTTGCAAAATTTAAATAAAGTTTAGTGGAGTGGAAATACCAGCCAAGCATGTAGCTAAAGATCTCATCAATTCGTTGCATCTCTTGGATTTTGCTACACTTCTTGCTGTACCTCTGTCCTCCCAAAGGAGTGTCCTGCTTTTCAAGACCTTGAATTGCCCAATTCGGCCTCTCCTCCACTGGCTTCTCCACCTTCCTAGGTCATCCCATAAAAGGTTTGCCCTGTCTTTCTACACTACCCTTTCTCATATCTTCCAAGTTAATTTCTCCCTACATCCAACGTGAAAAATCTTCAGTTCAAATTTGGCATCCATTGAAAACAGTCAGTGGTAGACTTCAGCTCAATTTGTATTTCCATCCACCAACTGGAAGCTGAATTGCCTCTTCCAGACCCTATGAACAGAGTTATGAAGGGGAAATCTCATGACAGCAAGAATTACTTAATATTATATCACATTCAGATCCCTTCCTGGCCAAAGGAAGACAAATTAAAACCAAATAAGAGAGAAACTTGCAGAAGGTTTGTTTTGAATTTCTTTCTAACAGTAGTGCTAGGCCTGGTGGAGTTTCTTCGGTCCCTATAGAGTTTCACATGGTGCACTTTTGGACTGAGACTGCATCAAATTGTACTGTATCCTTTCAGGACTTATACTGCACACCTTCTATAGACCTTTCAGTTTATTTTAGTTATTACTACTCTATAAAGTCTTTAAGCTATGAGGCTTTTCTAACACTCTATGACAAGTTTTACGTCAATTCTGTAACTACAATTTTGATCTCATCTTTATCACATTATTCTCAAATTGTAGATTTCTGTTCTTTATTTTTTATTATGTTGGTGTCATATTTTTAGTCTGTGATTTATCTCAGCTCATACATTGCTAGGCCTGAGTTCTGGTGTGTGTCCCATGTAGGTACAGAGTAAGACCACTGAACTAACTATTAGTTATTAACTTGCTGCCAAATGTAGATGCCTGTTCTGGGCCTCAGATTCCCACTGAACTTGCATTGTTCAGCTCTAAATAATTTGAAATATGACAAAAAGAATAAACACAACTAAAAAGAAGTTTTGAAGAGACAAGAGAAAATATTACTGTGGTTTTATCTTTTTCAGCTACAATATAATATGTTCTTCATAGATATGTCATACATAAGATAAAGGAGAATATATTTTTCTGGCATTGTATTTACTCTGCTTTCTTACATACATCTTGTGAATTAAAGTTTTTCTAAAATTTAACATGAGTGCTGTAGTGACAATGATACTATATTGGACTTGACATAGATGTCGATTTGTAGGAATTGTGCTTCCCCTTTGTGTCTGAAGGGATGATATTTTCAGCAGAAGAGCCCACATGTGTGCAGTACAATGGTTTAATAGAACTGCATACAGAAAGGAGCTGTATCTGCACCCAGAGCACTGCACAGCTGCAAGGCTGTTTGTACAGATGCAGCTGCTTTTCCTGAAAACTTGATCAGGCACCTATCACCAGTGTGTCAGAATCTGTGTAGCAGCCTCTGTGTAGCATTCCCCATAACAAGTAAAGAAAAAAATTGTGTTCATCATTTTCCATTTAAAAACCCATACTGAGGGAACAAGGAGCATGCCAAAAATACAGAATTGGGCAAGTGAATAATTCTTTTTCTGCTTTGGCAGTCAGTTAAGGTCTTTTTCCACTCTTGCCACTGTGCTAGCAGCTCACATGTTCCTGTGCAATGAAGTACCTAATTTTTTGAAAGCCAGAAAAGAACTGCAGTTCTTCCCTGAGTTTAGTATATGTGTCCAATACACTGTCCTTCTTATGGGAGAGTCCTGTAAGAGAAATTAATTTTAAGTTCGGTTGTAATATAAATGTAACTAACAAGTAACAGCAGTTTAGATATTCCTTCTTTACGTAGACATAGTCCAACTATTTTGTCAGTGAAATAAATAAGACAGCACTGATGAGAATACATTTCCTAACAAGAGTAGTGGCCTTTTTTGAGCCATCCCTGCACAGATACTGTGTGATACCTGCTACACATTGGATGAAGTGCTAGAATATTGAGTTTGTGATTTTATGATTCTTTTGCATGTGTTTTGCAATTTCCTTTCCCCTTGTTTGGTGCTAACTAACAGAATTATTTTATTCAGTCAAGTAAGATGTTTACTGATGTACATGATTAGCTGGGCACTTAGCTGCCCACACTGCATGCACAAATATCTGATTTGCAAGCGCATTGTCTAACACAGAAAATCTCAGTTGATGTTCCTAATTCCAGCTGAAATGCTACTTCATTTTAAAATGGAAAATGAGCTCTGATTACATTGTATCTTCATGATGAAAATTTTTTCTCTTACATAAGTTCTTTAACTCTACTTCTTTCACTACTCATCTCAAAGATGCCTTGGCATTTTTATTAGTGTGGTAGGACTAAAACAAGCACTTGATTTTAACCCAATTGTATTCTATTTCTATACCCAGTGACATGGAGTACACACATCAAATTCAAATTAAGATTATAAATAAGACTGGGTGACTAATTGCATTGTATGTTTACCAAAGAACTATGCTTTTTTTATGATATAATCAGATTTATCAGCATATTTTGTCCAAGTTTGAATTTGAGAGACTTGGGCAACACATAAAGAGGCATAAGTTTCCATGATTTATTAGACTCACAGGAAATCAGTAGTGGAGCAGGAAATACAATTGCTTATTGTCTTAATGATTCTATTTATACATATTTAGATTTTTATAAGATCCCTAAAAACATGGCTCAAGTAAACCAGAGTGAGCTATCACTAGGGATTTATTCACTGGAATATAATCATAATTGAAACTGAAGCTGTGTGAGGAAGGACGTATTTTTATAAAACATTTTGTAGTTTCAAAAGCACTAAAATTGTCAACATGTCATCACAGGGTATTTTCATATTCAACTACTATCTCTTTTTGATCAATTATTTTTTTCATTTTGAAATGTTAATCCATTGCAGGGAAAGTAATTTGGATTGAAGTCAATTTCTTGGAATCAAATATTCTCCAGTTTGTATTTTTTCTACTGGTTTTGGTACCAAAATTTGTGATATTTTTCCTTAATTCAAAATCTTGAAATTCCATGTGCAGGAAGAAAACTAATTTCTGTCCAGCTCAATCTATCACTTTCAGCAAGCGAAATGTGTTTAACATTACATCTCTGAGTTTCTGTCAAGTGTCCTGCCCAGGAATTTCTCTTGATTCCTGTTTCAGAAGGAAGAAGGGATTTAAAATCTTTCATGAAAAATACCAGTCCTGAATGACTCCTCCAGCACAAGTGATTGTTTTACAGTAATTTATTTACTTTCAGTTGATGTTTGGCAGCTGTTTCCCAGTTCTGTCATCTGTAAACTGATTTCTGGCATCTGAGCTATGATGTGGGCGGGTCAGGATGAATTAGAAGCAAATATAAGGGAAGTGTGTGACTGGCACTTCATCTGTTATTTACAAAGGTGTGCCAAATGAATGCTACAGCCCTGATAAGTGGAAATGCCTGTAGCCAGAGACGAACTGGTCTGTGTACATTTGAAGGCAAAGGCTGTAAATATTTGACTCTGTAAAGATGCAAAAGCCCAACTATCACCTGAAATTAGAGTGGCAGTAAAAATAAAATCCCTGGTTGGCTATGAAGAGTGCTCAGGTGCTGTTACACTGTTTTGGATGCTGCTTGAACTTGAAACTCCTTCTGGACACTGCTTACATCTTTCTTTACCTTTACACATACCGAATTTGGGTGCCTGGTCCTTTACCTGGCCTTGCTCTGCCTGGCTGTGCATTGTGAATGACTCTAACACCATTCTTTGTGTTCGCTGTTTTACGTGAGGGGTTTGACTTCCTAGATTGTGACTGCGAGCATGGGCTGTAGGCTTGCAGCAGGCAGGGCAGCAGAGACAGGAGCTAGCTTCGAGGCTTATCTTATGGGACAAGTTGTTCTTTTGTATCATCTTCTTAGTTGTCTGCATGGTGATAGCAAGAAGATAGCAAGTCTGCACTGAGAAAAAATGTGACTGCACTGGTCTTCTTTCCCCTCTCACAGCTCCTAATGTCTTCCATGGGTCCTAAACTGCAAAAGAAAGAGGAAACGTTCATAGCTCAAATTTGTGATGTTCTCCTTTCCTGTGGGTTCAAAGCACCTTCTTTCACGAATCAAAATGCATTCAGAAGTGAGGTCTCCAAAGACCTGACAAGCCAGTGACTAGGAATGGTGTGGTGGCATTAGGAACTAGTCTGTGCCTGAACCTACAGTCTTCCAGAAGATAGAGACACCCTATGGTAGCCTGTCTTGAGCTCTCAGGGAAAGGGGATGCCAGCTGTTGCTGAAAGATAGAAACCTGAAGGGGTGAGGACAAATCTCAGTTTGCTTCTTTCCATGGCCACATGACCTGCTGAACTTAGGGGGAAGATTCACTCCCAGAGCAGATAAGAGGTTTCATGCAGGTTTTCCAGAGGAAGAGGAGGCTTTTGAGACAACCAAAGTCTGTATGCAAGCACACTGATATGGAAGCACTGAGCTTCGTGATTCAAACCTGTTCCTTTCTGCTCCAGCCCAAGTTTGCGCAGGTTACCAGCAGTTAGTGCTTCTTGTCTCCTGCAGGTCACCAAAATGAGGGGAAACATGCTAAATTGCTGTGCAGGGTAATTTCAGAGAGGTGAAAAAGAGGGGCTGGGAAGCTTTTCTTTTGAAGCTCAAGATACTGTGTCTCAACCAGGCTGGCTCCATCCTTATCTGGGCAGGAGATGCTTATCAAAAAGAGAAGAATACAATGTTTCAAAAGAAGATAGTTAAATTCTTTTGTGTGAGTAGTGGGACATCTTGAATCCTATTACCATTAGGAAAGTGGTCAGGGCTCATGTACAAGGAATATAAAAAACTGAAAGATAAGTCAGTTTCTTTAAACTAAGTTTCTAAAATGAAGTTATTATTTCAAATGAGCTTTTACTGAAGAATTTTTCAGTATCACTGGTAGTTTTGCAAAGATTTTTCTTGTGGTTAAAGTTCTTTCTCAACTGATGAATGGTTTTGATGAGTAGTTTTTTGACTTTTAGTGATTTTTCTCTCCTTGCAGTTGGTATTCAGTAAGTATGTCTTTGAAAAAAGAATTCTGCCCAAGAATTGCAGTTAGGCTTCTATTCTAAAGAAGGGGGACAAGAACCCTTCTGTGACTATCATACTGGATTGATTTAATACAAAGAGGAAGGCTACTTTTCCAAATTCACCTCAGTTAAACTTCTTCATGGTACTTTAATCCACAAATTTTTTTTTCACCCAAATGAAGGTTATTGACCCATGTACATTTCCTCATTTAAATGTTCTTTTATTGGGAATTAACTGCCATAAAAATATTAATTTATCAGCAGAGGGGAATCCATTTAGCAACATTTGATTTAAATTTTCCTCATTACTAAGACTGCCACTTGGTTAGCACAGATCTCATTTTCTGAAGTTCTTTTATATAATTTTTGTATATGACCTTCACTAGTGATACTCTTAAAACAGTATGTATTGCTATCTGCAGCACTTAGTTGTCAAAGAATAAGTGAGAAGCTGGTGTAATAAAAAAAGATATTGTTCCTTACATTTCAAAGGCCTGCTTTGCTGAGATTTATTTTTTTTCTGCTGTGTCTCTTCCATCTGAAATTAATGTTTGCTGTAGCAAACCTGTGGTTCAGCTGCATGTCACTGATCAGCATGATCTGCTGGTTTTTTAGTGCATTGCTGTGATCACCTTAAGAAGCAGCTGGCTCTGTTCTCCCACTACCCTCAGAAATGTACCTTCAATTGGCCTCCACTGTTTTGCTTGCTTGTTATTTTCTTTCTTGTTAACTTACAAGATACCTTTAATTACAATGGCAAAATGTGAAGGCACTGAGCACTGGGAAAGTTCTGACACTGTGGTGCCCTCTCATTACAGAGCTCTCATACCTGAGTAATTCTTATTCTGGATGAATTATTCAAGGTCTGCCAGAGTAACAAGTGAACATGTGATCATGAGGCTTTTCTCAAGAAGTTGATGGCAGGTTGCATATGAGGAATGCTTTTCCTGATTAAAATTTATATGTAACAAATAGACATGCCCTTCCAGCTGATATGACACTGTAATAAAAGATAAACTTCATACAGAAGAGGAGGTGAGGCTGGGATTTCTAACCTCTTCTTTCTTCCCCTAAGCTTCCAGGTGTTTCATTTCCTGCTGCTGTTTACTCCTGTGCTCAATGATGTTGTTAGAAACTATGCCACACTTTTCTGTTTGAATAAATACAAAGAATACACTTCAGTATTTTTCAAATAGTGGCCCTTGAATTTAAATAACTTTCTGTAGGCCCTGCAAAATTACATACTAAAGGTGGTGGTGGTAGTAGTAGTAGTNTCCAAAATTGTGATTTGGATGTACAGAGAGATTTGCTTTTGTAATTTACTGGGGTCTATTCAACAAAGCTGAGATGTAATGTTTTATTTCACTGGGATCCAAATTGAAGTCAGCTATATTTGTGCCCTTTGTGAACAAAACCAACATTTGAAGCCTTGGTCCCCTTAGGAAAACAAATTAGCAAATGAGAATTCCTCTGAAGGCAGAAGGTCTGACTTGTGCTGCAGTCCAATAAACAGCAAATTCATTGGCCCCCTGCAAGAGGATTATGGAAAAGCTTCCATTCCCTTCTGCTGAAAAAATCCCTCTCATGTGAATGCCATCAACCTGTCTGCCAACATCTGACAATATGAAAATATAGATTTAGGCTTCCACCCCAGATTTCATCTTTTCATTTCCCCATTTTGGAGTACACTACGTATCCACACTACGTATACCAGCTTTCACTCATCTTTTTGCAAATGTTCATTCCATTTTCTCCCCTCTCCTTTGTTCCTCGTGTAACAGCAGCCTTGGTGAGGCTGCTCTGCAGAGAGGAGCACAGCCCTCTGCAGGCTGTAGGTGCTGCACAGTTGCTAAATGTGACAAGAGTGTATCAAAAATTTTAATTTATGTATTTATATATGCCAAAGTCTCAGCTCCACGCTGATGGGCATAGGTCTAGCTAGCAGCACTGGATGGTGTTTTTTCCTGTGTGTAGTCAGTGCAGTGGAATGGTCCATCTTGAATAACAGGACCCTCGAAGTGCTGTATGGAGCAGGTGATTAATCAGGGTCCTTGACTGGGTTTAGGTCAGAGCTGGAGCTGCTTCTGCTATGCTGCGGAAGAGTTGGTTTGTATTCTTAGCTAAAATACAACAAATAGTACAGCTGACACAGGCAGGGAAAGGTGTACAGCAGTTGGCACCTGACTGATAATGGAAAGGAGCAGAAAAAGCACCACCACTGTGTCTCTGGGGTGTAGGCATGGGGTGTTCAGTAAATGGGCTTCATGAGCATTATCTAATAATTTTAAGATTTTCCTCTAGAAAATTAATATCATTTTAATCAGTTTAAACTTAAGATTTTCCTGGCCTTATGGGTCCCATTGTTTTTATAACAGTTAACACATTTTACGTACAATGAAGTATTTAAAAGAGGGCTGCAGGAAAAATAATTGCCAGTTCTTTTTAACCTGAAATCTATTGTGTATTCTTTATTCTTTCACATAGATTCTTTGTATTTCTTTTATAGAGGAATACAAAATACATAATAGATATTATCCAAGAATACAAGTATGAAAAATTGCAGCACTTGGTTGTTGTTTACTTACAATTATTTTTTCCGAAATTTAACATTTGCTAGACCTAGAAATGTGATTTTAGAATGCCAGAGTTGTACACAAATACATTATTCAGCTTACTCTGCATGAGCGGGTTAGCTGTAACAAGAAATACTATCCATATCCCTCTTGACTTAAAATATGTGCATATGCAACAGTGTAATGGCTTTAAATGTTTTCCTCTTATAGCTCAACTGATTTTTGGTGGAATCATCCAGGATAAATTTTAGCTAATATCTACAGACAGGGCTTCAGCAAAAAAAAATTTCCTACGTATTCAGGGATAGAAATATAACAGCCCTACGGAAATAGTTTTAACGTCTATGTGCTGATTACCCCTGTTCCATGTAACAACTCTTTTTACAGGAACCCCTTCAGAATTGCTCACAGGACCATGAAGTCAAGCCAAGCATTTCTGTGTGGTACCACACATCCCAGTTTCACTTAATGACCGCTGTAGAGCATGAGGTCGGAATACCTGGATGAACAACTAACACTTTCCATTTTGCCTGTTGTTTTGTTTTGTTTTTTTTTCCCCTATGACAGTAGATATCACGTACTCAAAAAGTCCTTTTAGCCTCTGCCATAGTGACAGGCGGGAAGCCACAGGAAAGGAGAGTGAAGTGTCAGTTCTCCATGCCCCAGTGGACTGGAGAGCTGGGGTTGCTGCAGAATGATAATGTGCTGCCCTCCTACAAACGCCTCCCTGGTGATCCTGGGCTGCGTGGCCCTGTGTGAACAGCATTCAAATCTGTCACCATCCTGAAATGTTGTTCTCACTACACAGAAGGCAAATATAATGATGAGGAAATGTAGAATTGGGGACGCAGTTCTTCTGCGAGTACTGAGTTAAGTGTGTTCCATGGATCCGTTTTTTTTTCCCAAGGAGATTTTGCTTTCATTTACCTCCCCTAATTGGCTGAATAGAAGTTTCTCAACTTTTTCTCATAACACAGAGCTGGAACTTTTGCTGTTGATTTTGAGGCCCAAAGGAGAAGTCTTTCACATAGCTATTGGAGAGCTACAAAACATGTGCTTCCCATAGTAAGAGGGAGAGAGAGAGAGAAGGATATAAGGTTTTAATTGACATTTTGTTCTGAAATTCCCTTGTCCTTTTACAGAGAGCATCATCCTCTCTTTCCATAGTGTAGGTGCAAATCTGTGAAATACCAGCAGTGTTCCAGGTATGCTATACTCTAGGAAAATTTTATTCTTAGTCCTTTAAGTTAAAACCAGTCTTGAGCTGTGTGAAAGATCCCTGGGCAGGGAGTTTAGACCAATTCTCAGAAGAAGAGTATGCTAAAAAGGAAATCCTATAGCTCCAGAGCTTCCAGATAACTGATTCTCTCTTAGTGAAACACGTGCTTCTCCCATGCATAAAAATTAAGAATTGGAGACAGTTCAAAAGTAGTGTCACTGCTAATGGGAGGGCTGAACTGATAGAATTGCAAGGAAAGATTAAAGAAAGCCATACCCAGATAAGTAACAGAAAGATCCATCAATAATTGAAAGGTGTCAGCCCCAAAGTGTGACTGAGTATTTAGAACTGCAGAACAAAATACCTAGGAATGACACAAGAAAGTTATTTATATATAAAAAAATAGGTAGTAAGACTAAATTGAAGCAACAAAAAATGTTAGACCAAGCAGTTCTTTAAAGAGAGGGATTGCAAGCATGACAGTTGCAACTTAGGTTTGCTCCATGGTTTTGAATTCCTCAGATTCGTAGTAAGTGAATAGGGCAGAAATGCTAAGAAGGATATATTTTAATGCATGGAGAAATCATGTGTTGAAGGTGGATGATAGGAATGATCCCTTCTGGCTCTTCAATCTCTTTTGTGCCCCATGCACTTTAACTGAGGCTCACTGTGATCTTATCTATGAAAAGTAATATCTTCGTGGGAACCTGAACTGTGATATTACCAGCTCTGCTCTGAGGATCTTATATATACCACTTCATCACAGATATTATTGACAGTAAGTGCTTTTACCACTTTTATATATTCTCTTTGTGAGTTGTTTTACAGCAAGGTAGCTAAATCAAGAGAATTTTTTCTGACCAGCTGAGCAGCTGATAAGTCTCTTTACCAGCACTTAGGTGAATTCAATGCACTAGGATGATAAAAAGGTGGCTTAGGACAAAAGCGGGTGTCAAAACATAACCCTCTGCACTTTCCATCTCCTCAAAGGTTATGTCCCACATGTAAAATTACTGGGGTTTTGAACCTCACTTTTCCTTAATTCTTTTGTTCAGAAAGTCCATCTGATCCTTTTCAGGATTCATTCACCCACTTCTGATCTTCTGCCTTTGTCTCCTATTTCCCTCGCTTGTTCTCTGCACATCATGGTCCTTTTTCAGGCTGAGTCATTATCCTTTTAAATTCTCCTAGGAAGGGCTTTTTTCTCAGTCATGCTATTTCTTACTCAAGTGGTGCCTGTAGAAAGATCAGAACAACCCATGCTAGGAAGAGCTCTGTGAGTGGCTATGCCTACAGGACAACCATACAGGTTGTATTGTTTGTTAACTGCAAATTCACTTCTATCCCTGTTTCCTGCCCGTTTAGATAGACCTAAACCTCCACTGGGAGGAGAGAAAAACCTTTCTTGACTATTTTCAGAGCCTGAAGATTAAAACTGACCCAGTCCTGCACGTGTGTGTGTGTGTACTTTGAAAAGAATTTTCTTTATCCTGCAAGTCCTGCAGAGTCCACAGATAATATGTCTCCCTTTCTGCTCCAAAATCTGCACAAATTCTCCCCCTGCCATGCCTACAGATGGCAATAGGAAATATTCCCTTGCCAGGCCTGCAGTAAAAAGGAATGTGTCCCAAATGCAATCGTTCCTTGTGCACTACATCTTGTGAGCAAGCAGACGGTGTGGCTTGCTTCAGTAACTTTTATATGTAAACAGTCTTTAAAAACATAATCTACATTGTCAAAGCCTAATCTAAATGATGTACTGACATTGCTTACTTTGATATGCTGACTTGATTTTGAATTCTCTCTGGATTGCCTGGCCCCACATGGCCTTTTTTGTGTTTTGTTTACTTTTCACTTAGCTGTCACATATTTATTCCCATTAGATGTACAAAGTCAATGGATTCAGCCTAGTTTTACAGCTTAGTTGGCTAATACAGCACAGGGAAAGTGCTTAGTGAAGCCAAGCAGAGGGGCAGGAAAAAAGCAGAGTGATGTTTCAGGTCTGACATAGAGATCAACGAAACAGAAAACTTGTAAAAGATCTGGCTCTGGTAGAGCAGCTAGAGATTACTATTTTTTCAGAAGAGCATTATTTGTCTGGAAAGCAGAAATTCATTGATTTATATAGACTGATTTTCAGTTTTTAAAGGCTTGGTTCTGAATAAATGCTGAAATTTTGTATATGTCACATATATATATATATTTTTAAATTTGGATTTGTTTCAAATGTGAATGGATGGGAAAATATTACTTTAAAAGGTTTTCAGTGTAATGAGCTGGTTGGATTTATCTTAGTCAGTTAAAATGGCTTACATGATCCTGTTCTGTGAAAACTCTTGAAGATATGGAAAAATACCTCATGCTGAGAAAAGTAATCCCAAAAAATCTGCTTGGTGTGATCTTACCCACAGAATCCATAAGACAAATGGGTGTTTGTGAAGTCTGTCACTACTCAAAGCATGACTGAAACGTGGAGAGTCCTGAACGGTGGTCTTCCCTCTGGATAGCCATGCTTACCCTCCCATGCTTCTCCCAGTGGGAATACCTACCCTTCCTCTAAATTGTTGTTTTTACCCCTCAAAAACAGGGGGAGATTTCATGTGGAAATTAGCATTGGTGGAGGAACCGCGGTGTTTCTCCTGTTCCCTGGAAAGGGACAGTCCAGATTTCCTCCATGGCACTGTGTCACTGGTGGCAGATTGTTTTCAGGTCACATTTCTTCAGTTTCAGCCGAAGTGCTCAGCCTAAGCCCCGCACAGCACGAGTGTCTGGGCACCTCTGGAGCTGGCAGCAGCTGGGCACCCAAACTTGACTTCCTTTAAAGAACAGACTGTGCTGAAAGTGCCCCATTTCCAGGCGCAGTGACCTCCTCTCAGCCTTGGCCGTCCGCAGTCTGAGCTTTCCCTCTGTTTGCCGCAGGTGAAGCATGGGAACTACGCCTTTGTGTGGGACGCAGCAGTGCTGGAGTACGTGGCCATCAACGATGCGGAGTGCTCCTTCTACACGGTGGGGAACACTGTCGCGGACAGAGGGTACGGCATCGCCCTGCAGCACGGCAGCCCCTACCGAGACGTCTTCTCACAAAGGTAAGGCTTTGCAGCAGGAGGAGCAGGTAAGAAGGGAAGGTTTCTCTCAGCTCTTCTGAGAGACCCTTCTTTTAATTGAATTTGTAGTGAAGGGAAAAGATCTTGTATTTGCAATCCATTTCTTGCGTAGGCATTCATTTTCTCCGAGATACTGAATTATTTGCTTTTCTAGAAACTGCGTTAAAAACACTTTGTGTTGCTCTTCTCTGAATTGTTCTTGTCTCTTTTGAAAAACATTAATGAGATGAACTCAACTTCATTATCAGGAAAATGAGGGAAGAGTTGCTTCATTTGTTATAGAGAGTCAGCATAACTCAACCCTTCTTATTACAGAAGCTATTTCTTAAAGAAAAGGGAAGTGAATTTGGACACTGATGGGAAAACTAAATGGGATGAACAAGAACATTTGATGTTTGGGTGGAAAGACCCCTATTAGAACCCAAAAGCAGAGGTGCTTATCCCCATACTAATCGATCTCTTGGGCTAGAAAATTGTCATCTCTAGAGATGCCACTGGTACTGTCTTTCTATTAGGATTGGAAACACTAAAGTAATTGTATGTATTGTGCCTTTGCAGTATTTGTGCTTCACTTCAGTATTGATTGCTAAATCAGGATGTGTGTGAAATGTAAAAAAAACTACCAAACTTTGTTAATGTGTAATATCTGCAGTTTGGCACTTAGGAGAAGACGTGGGCTAATCTCATGATCCTTTTTTCATTCTGAATCTGGTCTCTCAACCTTGTTTCTGTTGGTTTGTGTCATGTACATGAAGCAAAATTTTACAGTTGCTGCAATGGGATTTCTGTTATGTGGCTGCCAGGTAAACATACAATATATGCTTAATTTTGGCCTTGGCCTTTGCCTTTGCCCAAAGACTGTGGTAGTGGGGGGAAAGTAGCCAGTAAGTAACACTGTGCAGATCCACAGGAATCATTCTCTGCTCACATCCACAGCATGAACAAAGACTTGGATTCTTTGAATCTGTTCTATCTTGGGAATGATATTGCTGAATTTTGTGCTAACATAGCAGCAACATAATAAAAAATTTGACAGGATCAATGAAAAATTTGATTTTTGTGAAACATGTAACTGCTTTGTATATTACAAGGAGTATTAGAGGCAAATATTTACCAAATACTGTAAGACTCTCATATTCCAGCTGTGACTAGGCTAGCTCTGCTTAAAATCTCTGGCACTCTAAACAAAGTAGGTGAATTCCTTCCTGTAATCTTTTGAATAAATTCTTCCACCTCTTAGAGTTCCCAGGTGCTTGTCAAGGCATTAAGTCATCCTCTTCACAGTCTTATCTGTGTAAGCCTGAGTACAAAAATTGGAAGACGGGAATTTCATAGCCAATGTCTTTATTGCTGAACGCGGTGAAACCGCCAAGTGACTTGGCACGGCTCACACCTCCATTCCTCCTGCCCACCACTGCTGCTCTGCCAGTCAAGGTGGATGCATCCAAACTGCCCTTAGAGACTGCTTGTGACAGCGTTTATATACTGGGTGTAGCTCTTGGGGAAAGAGGTTGTGGCTGGTTCTGCCAAGAGAGTTTCTTCTTCATGGCGGTATTCAGCACGTGGAGAGGCTGGGTCACAGCTTCTTCTGATACACTGCCTTCAGCAACTCCTGGATCATTGGTCTGTGCAGGCCTGGCATTTCCAAGTACAATTTTATTTCATAAGAAAATTTCAGCTTTTCAGTGTATTATTATATCTTGGAGCTATAGGAAAGCAGAGAGAAGCATAAAAATTTGCACATATATAGGTATTTTTATCTGAGGATCTTTGAAGCAATACTTAAATATTAGCATCTCTCAGGAAAGCAAATGCCATTTTCACTTAATGCTTAGGGAATCCACAGCATCAGGAGATTTAAATGAAATCTGAAGGTCATATGTTGTCCCCTGGTGGAATCAGGGATCATAGGCACTCATTTTTGATTTCCTGCTAAAGTTGTCAGAGTTCAGGTAAATGAAGAAAAGGATTATTTGTCAGATATTGGGCCACAGGAGGATCTGGATGGATACGCAGAACATAGCACTGGTGAGAAAATAACTCATGACATTAGCAGGAGTAATGGTTGAACAGAAAAATTGGAATTTGCTTGGAGTGATACTACCTCCTGGAGAATTTAGAGAGCCTGAGATATATAGTCTGAATATGTGTGTGCTGCTGTACTTATATTTTTATTTCTTTATTATGAGAGCGTATTATATAGCAAATCTTATTATGTCCATAAATATAAATTTAGTTTAAAGCAGTGAAAGACCATATAAGAAACAAACATATGAAAGAGAAAACATCCTTACAACGTAGCTTACAAGATTTTGTTCTTAACACGCTCCTGTACTGTTCCTTAAATTTACATCCATGTGGTTTTCAGACACCATCCTTACATTTCTTCCTAATGAAAAGGCTCAACAACCTTCAGCAGCTGCAGCCTGCATGCTAAATAGAGAGAGGAATAGATCCACTGTATAGGATTAGCAAATGTTTACATGAATATTTTGCATTTTAATGCAGCAGAGAAGTGGTTTAAAATATATTGGCATTTCATGATCTTTCCCAAAATAAATATATTTATGTGAAAATACAGGTCTTCTCTTTTAAGAAATTTCCTATAAAGCCATAAGCTGCACAGTGTTAAATCCTTAGGGTGCCCTAAAAACTCTGGCAAGCTTACAGGAGATTTTGTTCTCTGTGCAGGAAGCACAGGCATGCGTTTAAAGCTTTTCTGAACATTCAGGTGATTCCCAGAGAATCAGGAGAAGACAGAGAGGTGTAAGCACTCACCCCTTCTCTCTAAAGCTACGGCACACGAGCTGCAGCCAAGGTAACATCGTGGTAGTTCGCCAACAGGAAGCCGTGTAAAGAACCTGCTCTTTCAGACCTTACTTTTTCATGCGCAAAAAAAATCCCTTCTATGCCAAAACAAAGATATGAGCAGCAGTGAATGGCCTGACTGCAGTGTCAGATTGGCTTTTTGCTGGATGGGGATGGCAAAGCAGCCGGATGAGGTCCCTCACAGTACCTGTGACCAGTCCCTGCCTAATGCTTTCTCTGAAGACAGATGCTTTGGGTCCGTCCTGAAAATAGGTGTCTGGCTGTAACACAAATAATACAGAAAATAATCTGGGTAACATTTGAAAATAGACTTGTCATAGCCATCCTGATGACTTCATTCATGTTGTTGCAAATGTTACCAGACAAAACTGGCCGTGCCATAGGCAGCCAGGTGATGTGCTCAGGTAGATAGCTGTCCTCTTTTCTTTGCCACTAAGACTTAACCTTCTGAGCACCAGCAGCCTCCAGGCAGCACGTCAGTTTTCCTTCTCTATATATTTTTCTTTCAAGGTAATGACAGGGGCTGTAATAATAGGAACTGCCAAATTTCCTAGGAGAGCTTGAAAAGGATGTGTCTTTTGGTTCATGAGGAACAGTGTGGTGACACTAAATTTGACACCTGTTAAGAACTCTTTTCAGCTCTAAACTTTAAAACTTCCATTGCACCCCTGGGAGGTATAAATATAATTGCAGACACTTTTCAGAGTGTTTCATAGGATGTCTGTGCTTCCTGCAGTGCTGCAGCAATGGCTCAGGCCCTGCGCTGGTGGCTGGCTTCTGGTGGGGGTCAAGGAGGGGTGGCAGCAAAATGTTGGAATCCTGTTCATGTCTCCACTTTCTCTACTGTTTCACTCTCTTCTTCTGCACTGCAGTCCCAGCCACACAGCACACTAGAGGCAAAGGGAGAGGAAGCACTAATTTCGTGCTCAGCAGAGGCCAGCAGCCATCTTTTCACTTAAGCGACTGGAACCTGTCAACATCTAAAACCACTGAAAAATGAAGCCACAGTTGTCCTGCACCCCTCATATCCCAAAGAACATCTATGTGTGTTCTGCCCCTTTAGGTAAAGTAAAATGGTGACCATAGGAAGAACAAAAAAGAAAAGGCAAGCTTGCCCTCAGAGCCTACAGTGTGGGACTCGTGTTAGTTCATCAGCTGGGTTTCCACAAATGCACCACCCCAGCCAAGCACAAGCTCATGGATACCTAAAGTTGTCTGTGTGCCAAAAGAAGCCAGCAGCATTTCCATAGTTCCTGTTGGTTGTCCGTGGGAGGTGGGGTATGTGAGGGCAAAATGTATGGAAGGAACAACTACCATCTGGCTTCTGCAGAAACTTCAGTCTGATTTGACATTATTTGCAAGAAGTCACAGTGAATTTGTGCTGCTGCTAGAGAAGCCAATCACATCTTTTTTTTCTTAAGGGGGGAAAAGAAGTGGACACTTTATATAATGATTTCCTCATGGCAAGCCCAAAGGCATCTCCCTAGCAGCAAGTGGTGCACTTTCAGATATCCAAAGTTTTGGAGGGAAAGAAGAGAGCCATCGTATGGCATTTCAGACTGCCCCTTAGCAAATCATTAGCCAGCTGCTTTAAATAAATGGTACGGTTATTCTCTCGTCCTTTTTACATCTCATCAGCAAAATCCTGAGTGTTAGAAAGTTCCTGCCCTGAGTCATAAATATGTGTTCTTCCTCACCATTAATTCTCTCTCCTTACATTTTCATTCTGTGTCTTGGAGGTCACTTATGTCCAAAGACTCCAGTGCAAGGAAAATTACTTTATTCCTAACTAACTTGATTTCTTTTTCTCTGCTCTTGGGACTATATGCCCCTTTCTTTGAGAAGAACCTCTCTCTCTTTTTTTTTTTTTTTTAATATTCTTTTAATGAAAACCCAAGAAAATGTCACTTATTCTCTGACTTACCAGCTATGTGGAAAATAAGAGTTTTGGATTACAGCCTAACCCTGCAGAGGACTGACAATAATGATGAAATTGGATTTTTCATTATTAAATACAGTGATCATCTGCAGAATAGTGGATGCCTTAGTAAGAGATCAACTTTGCTTTATCTCGGTAGTTTGCTAAGAACTGAAATTCTATTCTGAACTGTATATATAACATTATGAGAAATATAGCAGACAAACTAGTAAAATCTACCTAAATTCACCCAAAGCACTTTTTTTCCCTGATAATTCCAGAAAATTAAGAAACTCTGAAAATTGGGAGAATTACTTGACTTCAAGCAAACTCCTGACTTTAGATAGAAGAGTTTAATTTTGAGAGTCTGCTCTTGGATCATGTCACAAGTTCATATAACTGAAATTACATTAGTGAGAGGGAAAAAAAAATCAAAATTAATTCCAAGTTTCTGAGGAGTCTGACATGAGAATTCAGTCTTAATTTATTCTGATATAGTCATTGTTAATAAAAGCCTTAACTTCAGAGTTGCACATAGAAACAAGGTAGTTTCTCAGATAACCAGGATACTAAATAAAAAACTTAAGTACCACAGCAATGTAATATTTCTTGACCATCCAAAATAACCAGTCTATTCTTATTTTTTACTGTCTACATTAGACTTATAGGGGTAACACTGGGAATTGCACCAGGCCCTAGGTCTCAAACCACGTCCATCTTCCTTTTTGCTGAGCCAGGTCCTCCAAGACAAACTGCAGTTGCCCTTCACGCCAGGAAACTCCACTTGAGGAAGCGCTGCTCAGCCAACCACCTGCCCCGCTGGGGCTGCTGCGTGCTCACTCCGGGCCACTGGATCCAGCCTGAAGGCCTGGAACCTCAGATGGATTATTAGAAAAGATGTAGCTTCATTCTGATTTTTAAAAATGGCATCCATTACTTCATAAGAAAGCCCTGACAGAAAGCTTTTGTCCCTCCGCTATTCTCTCCTCTTTTTCCTACCAATCCCATGAGCATCTGATCCAGGCTTAGAGCGCTCTGTAATCCTGTCTGAGCACATTGCTAATAGCTTTCCCCAAGAGCCAGACAATCTGACACTTTGCATCCTCTTCCACTAACTCCCTGATGCAGAGCTGCAGGTTCTGAAGATCCCTGCACTGTCATCAGCAGTGTTTCCTGGCTTTGTTGCCCATCCCCACCTCACTTGCTCACGGGGGCTGCTGGCTGTAGGGCTGCAGAGAAGCTGTGGCTCCCACACATCACACTGCGAGATGGCTTTATTGATTCCTCATGGTGTGCATCTGGTGCTTGCAGGTCTCACTGTAAATTCATGATTAGGAGCTGAAAAGGATGGAGAGGCCTACAGAAACACAGGCATCTTCTTAATCTCCTGTGATATTAACTAATGAGGTGGGTTAAAGGATTCTGCAGCAGGTCTGGAGTTTATTACATGCACACAGTGAAAAATTAGTCAATCAAAACATATAAAGGCAGTGAGCAAATAAGTGAGCTTTTTAAATACACCATAACGTTAATTGATGGGGTAAGTTAAAGAATCATGAAGTACAAGCACTGAGAAGAAGCATGAGAAAGAAAATCATAAGGAAAGGCATTAGATCTTCTTGCATTCACACAGCATAGAGCTATGAGCACCAGAGAGCTGTTTGCCTGCTTCGCCATGGGAAGGCACCTCTGCATCCAAGCAGTGCTGTGGTGAAGGAAAACTTTCCAATATTGCTGCATGTTGGAAAAAAAAGGTACCATGAAAAAGGCACCTGCATTCTTTCTCCTTTTCCTGATCAATGCTCACTTTCAGAGAGGCCGCTGCACCCAAAGTTTCACAAAGGCAAGCCAGGTAAGGGTATGCTTATGCATATTAATTCCCCACCATTACCCATGAACCACCCCAAAGAAATCAGTCTAATTGTAATGTGTTAAATTACCAGTAGATAGCACTTTGAAAGCTATTTCTTACTATTTTCTCTCCACTTCCCCAGCCTCAGGCACCTCAGACTTGGCGTGTAAAATGGCCAGAGATTACCCAGCGAGGTGTGCAGTACAGTCAGTGGAAACAGTGTTGCTCATCCAGCTATGTGGAAGCGACATTTATTGTAAGCTGAGTTGTTCATGTGTTTTAAAGTTTTATGGAGTGAGTAAGTGCATGGCTGCAGAATCTGAAACTGCTTGGTTATAAATCTGATGACAGTAAAGCTAAAAGAAATCTCAGCGAGTGGCTTCCCTCCAAGAACTTGCCTTTTTATGAATTCCTGAAGCAGGGATTAGGTTTACCGTCAGTGCACACCATCCCATAGTACATTTTTTTTTCCTTTCTGGCTGCCTTCTCCTACGTTTGTGTGCGTCAGTCTTGAGAGGAGCAGGTGTAACTACTCAGTCTGACTCAGCTGAGGAGCAGCATTGCCTTTAAAGCAGGGTGGAAAAGGAGTGCAAAGCTTTCCCTTGAAATAGGAAGGATCCAGTCATGCAGCTGCCTTGATGATAGAACCATAATAACCGCAAGTAAGGGTTTAACCCACCTACCCCACACCAGCACTACCTGCCAAAGCTTCCTGGCTCTTGGCTTCAGTTCTCAAAACACTGGTCAACCTATTTCAATGAAAATGAGCAAGAGTAGCAAAAGAGCAAAGAATAATAGATCTTTGCTAACCCATTTTGTTGCCTTAAAAAGTAACTAACCTTTAGCTGGACCATAAAGCTCATTTTCAGCTAGTCGTCTTTTCCAGATAAAAATAAAAGGCCTGAAAATAAAGCTTGTTTTCAAAGCTGAAATGAACTTGATGGAACTGCAACTGGAGGGGTTTATCCATATCTGAGGTAAGAATTTGCTTCCGCCAGTAGAACTGCTGCAGCAGAGGCTAGCTCAGCCTGCAGAGATTTTCTCTGCTGTAGAACAGTGATCTGCTATTTTTCACCCATTCTTGAATCATCAGTAAGTGAAGAAGGTGCTAGCCTTGGTTTGTGACTTTAGCCAAGTTCAGGGGTAGGGAAAGGGAAAAAGAGCATGTGGAAATTCTTCAGAATGTAGAGCCAAGGAAGAGTGGCAGCAGGTTTCCTAGCAGAATTGTCTTCTCTTGCTGAAATAGGATATAAGGAAGAAGAAAGCTTGTTGCAGGAACAGGAGGGTAGTGAGGACAGGGAGGAGCTGAGTGCTCCTCCCTGATTATGGAGGGCGGATAAAAGTAACCTTCCTTATTGCTCTGCTCCATGCAGGTGGAGATTAGAAAAGTGAGAAATTTAAAAAAAACTATCCAGAGAGGTTTTCTGCTGTGTCTCAGGGCAATCCCATGACGTAGGTTGCTCTAGGCTGCTCCCCAAGGAAATCATGAGGGAACTGCAAGGAGTGACAGTTTCCCCAGCAGAGTCACCTGTATGTCAGAGTCCAGTGGTTAGAGAGGTTTGAATTAGTTGGAAGATGAAGATGGGGTGGGGAAGCCTTTACTCTCTGATTCCTCTGTAGGCTTAAGGAAAAAATGTTCTGGATATTAGCTATCATGAAGTCAGAAAGACCTCTGCCCAAATCCCAAAGACTTGGTGATGGCAGAGAGACTTTGCAGGGTCAGAACAGACAGAAGCATTTGCTGACATGAACCAGGTGGAGAATATCAGAGGCTTTTGTTTGCACAGTGTGCAACAATGTGGTTTATATTCTCCTTTAGTGCCATTTGGGTTAGGTTAGCCCAAAATAAACCAGAGTCCTGATCCCAGCCACTATAGCTTGTTTACTGTCCTAAAAGCCAAATGCCTTTCCAGACCCAAGTTTTCCACTTAAACATGGTGTGCAAGCAGACAAAAATGATGATATGGCCAAGGAAAAACTGTGTTTGCCGTTTTATTCATAAAACACTTTTGCAAAGTGCATTTCGTAATTTGCCATTGTAACCACCTGCACAGAGAGCTTTCAGGGCAGAGCTCTGACACTGTATTTAGTTCATACTTTGACTGCTCAGCTAAAACTTCCATTTCCATGCATTTATTCTGCTTCACACATCATGTTATCAGTCACTTTCAATATTTCAAAGTCACAGCAGTTCTGCATTTGTCAGAATGAACTGCCTTGACTGCTGTTATTACAGACTGCAGTTCCTGACTAAGGGAAAAGTCTTATATGGAACCAGAATATTGAAATTTTTCAGAAAAAACAATAGATAATACAGAAAAAAAAATAGAGTCAATGAACAGAAAAAGATACTTTAAATGACCAGCCATAGTTTTTACTAAAAATAAAAAGGCGAAAATGGGAAGGCAGGATTTATAACCCAATATAAAAGAATTAATCAGGGAAAGTTTGATCTTTCAAGTTCATATGCAAGGTATTGATAATGGCACTCTTCAGCTCTCTGGTAGTAAATCAGAAAAGTACGTCATACTTGGACTTTCTCTCAATCAAATACTTTATCATATTCCTCCAGTGATCACTCTGAATAGAAGGATTTTAATAATAAGCCCGTTGTAGTCGCAGAAAAACATCACAAGGGGTTTTGGCCTATCTGGAACGTGTGCTTACACTCCTGATTAAGTCCTAGTGGCAGTAATTTGTCATGGCACATGAGCACATCTCCCTCTTGCACGGGCTTAATAGCACACACAGGCTTTGCCAGTTTGCTCTAAAAGCCCTCACAGCTAGGGGCTGAGCCAGGGGAAGGACACTTGTTTGGAAAGGTTATGATCCTTTCATTCTTTCTGCAATTGAAAAATATTTGTTTTTCCTTGTATTTGCTACTTTTGTCTTCAGCTGAAAGAATAGCCTAACAGCTGAATTTACAAAGCAGTGAAGGAAAGCAGCCACTTAATTACCTGGCTTTGTAGATAAGTACATGCTCCAGCTGCTCCCACCAAAGCAGAAAGGTTTCAGCTGGTGACAAGCATTAAAAGGAAAAATAACTCCATTGGCTGCAGTTTCATGGGTGAGATGCCTCTACAGGACCAAAGAGACCATCAGTATCTCAAAGACATCAGATTCCTACAGAAAGCTGATAAGAAAGATAAGCTGTATCAGGATTTGTTTGTTTATTTAATTAAAAATTCAAATTTTTTTTAATTAAAAAAGAACAAACTTCTTTACGGTAATATTTGGAGAGAAAAGCAGCACTGTTTTGCAGCCTTGAGAGCAGGGATTAGAAGTTCCTAGCCCAGGATTGATTTTTTTTTTTTTTGGCTTTGTCTGGGGTATTCCTACAGCAACACATGAGAGGAACCGTGAAGAACTGAGCCTTGAGTTAACTGAGAAATAGATATTTTATTTTTAATATTGTTTGGTTGTAATAATTTCCTTGGGTTTGGGGGGATTGAGTTAATTAGCAGTGGATCTTCGGATCATGGAATTACTCCAGATTTATACTAGTTTAGCTGATGGGAGAATTTAATCCTATATTATGCCTTTGGCATAATTTAGATGTAAGGCTCAAGATTAAGATCCCCATGAAACAGGGAATTTATATTTCTTACACTGTGAAGTACTATGCAAAGCTACAGAAACGTGTCAGCTCTGACAACCACATTTGGGCAGCAATCAGGGCTTTCAAAAAGCCATTGGGCTTCACCAGCAGCATCAAATTCCCCTGTATTCCTACGTCTTATATAAATCTGGGGGAAATTGTAAAATCCATAGAAAAAAAGCAATTGAAAACGAAACATGGCTAAAGCCCTGAGGAAGTGAAGGTTTTTTGATCTTCTTCATGTCTGTCTTAAGTTAAAAACACCTACAACGCTCATTTTTAGTTTATTTAAGTGTAGTTATCTTGCACCAGGTTAAACATACAAGGCCTCTTGAAAATACATGGTTTCAGAAAGAACCACTGAAGGGTGTTTAACACAAGGAGAAATATATCCATGGTTGTGTATGTAAGTAAGTGTAGGTAAGCTGTGCTGGCAGCAGTGACTGTATTTTATTCTCACCCCCAAAATGAAATATTTGCATGGGTGGCTGGCCTAGCAGCAGAGAGCAGAGCAGCATGTAGCAATACCCTCTCCTTCTGCTTGGCTTTGCAAGTGAAGGGTCTGTCACTCCAGCTTGCTACAGGACACTCAGCTCAGGGGGGTGAACGATGCATCCCAGCTGACTCCACAAATCACTTAGATGCCTAGCAAAGCCCTTTGCATCTCCCACTAGCTGTTTTCTTCCCATTTTCTCAGCTTTTACTGGTGCAGGCCACATGATTTACTGCTTACTTGCTCTGAAGCCTTCTTTGATAGAAGAAATCCAGGGTGGCTTTGGTGTTGGAGTGTATTTAAGGGCTGAGTTTAGTAGAAGTAGACTCTGCTTTCACGGGGAGCTGCAATAGCTGAGATTAAAGGAGGCAGCAGGGCTGCAGAGCTGGCACAGCTGCGAGCAGTGGACAGACACAGCTTCCTTCCTCTCACTCCTGCCAGCTTTATTTCAAATTCCCTGGTGCCTTGGCAGCACGTGTGTAGCAGCCTGTTGTCCCTTGCCCTGCCAAACAGGGGTAGTGGGCTGCAGGGGGACCCTGTGGGGTGAAGCCCCACGTGGGTGCAAGGGAGGGACCCACAGGGTGGCTGGGCACAGTCTGGCTCTGGGAGGTGCCCCAAGGGCTGTAAGTGCCTCTCCTCTTGAGGTAGTTGTCTCTGAACCTCCTCAAAAACAAAACTGCTCTGTGGGACCCGTACTGTTGCTTGTTGTGAAAAAGTGGGGATTTTTTATTTCCTTCTTTTTTCCTCCGTTTCTCAGAGGTGTAAGTGGTTAGTCCATTCATGGGGCTGAACTGTCGTCATCTTTTTGCTTGTGCTGAAAATAAAGCCTGGGTAAAGACTCTCACCAGGAGACTTCTATCCTAGGCTGGCAGGACTGGGAGCAGACCATGCTGTGTGCCTTTCAGACTATTGCAATTTAAGATGATTCCCACAGCGCTGCATTTCAGGTTCAATTCTGAAGACTTGCTTGCTCACAGAGAAGCTTTCTCATCCCCCACAGGCACTGCATACACACTAGTATCTTTTTCTGAATTGAGGAAAAAGTAGAGATGCCAATCCTTCATTTTGCCTAGGCAAAGATAAGCTCCTTGCTAAAATTTTTAAATGTTACATCCCTTTAGATCACTAATACAGCCTATCCCATACAGCTGGAATTATCACAGGGCTGAATCTTAATAGTAACGGTGCAGGTTATCTCTGTGTAAATAGCGCCAGATCTCCGTGCAGCAGGAGAAATGCTGCAGGTCTGCACTGATATATTGATCAGGAGAAACAAGATCGTTTGTTCCTATCTGCAGGTGCCTTCTTAAAGTTCAGTTTGTGATGCTTGCAGGTAAAATTGATGATTTAATGTTCCTGGATATGGTGAAATACCTGGTGTGCTGCCTACAAACCAAAAGGGTTTTCTCTCTAGGACTGATGCTGGGCTTCCTGAGCCTCTTGCTGTACTGCCAGCACTAATATAAACATTGCATCTGGGCAAAAAGGGTCCTTATTTCTGTTTGCTGTTCTCTGTGGCAGTCTGCATCACTTCCATTTGGGCTTAGTGGTGCTTGCCTTGAGTCACAGGGCTCTGACAACAGGGCTGCAGGAAGCTTTCTGGGCAACATTTGTTTTTCTAGAGAATTATTTCTTAGCTGGGGGTTTATTGACTGCTCTGAACTTGAGTTTTCTCAAACAAATTTGAGCTCTGTTTCCCGGCTTGGTTTTAACGAAATGGAGTAATTTATGGTTGAAGGGGGGAATTGTGTGACATTCAGGAATTATTTTTGGATTCAAAATAGGGAACAAATTACAAAATATGAGGAGATAGCTTAAAGGCCTTGTCAATCAGAACTACTCCTCTTAGCACATCACTTCTCCTGAGTAAGTCTTTCTGCTCCATGATAACACAGTGGTTAGCTAAATTAGCTAGAGTCAGCTGGATACTTGAATATCATTAGAAACTGAAATCTTTGTTAGAGTTGAAAGTGAAAACTTATTATTTGATAGAAATATAAAAGAATGCTTATAATAATTCCAGAATAAGTCATCATAAAATGATGAAAGTCTGAATTAAAGTTCCACATCAAAGAAACCTGAAGGCAAGAGATTCAGTCATGCAGCTCCAAATCAGCATTATAATGATGCTATGCAGTTAACCTATGCTTATAATTAAGGCATTTCCTTAATTATTAGAACTTGAGTAGATAAAAACAAGTGTGCTTTTTTTTTCTTTTCAATTTTGTAAGGATTTGTTATATTTTTGTATTCAGATGATGGGAAGGCCAGTAAACTGAAAATTTAGGAAGTTGAAAATTCATAGGAAGAAGGTGCCTAATCCTGATTTGTGTTCTGAAAATCTTCCTTTGGCTTTTCCTACATCAGTGTGACATTCTTTCTAGGCCAGGCTAAGTGTCATAATGGCCTTTCCAGCCTCACTGTCTACAAATCTCCTCGCTTCATTTTAACCACTCTTCCTCGGACATCACCCTGCTGCCTTTCTCCTCTCTCCTTTTCATTTTCTCCTTTGCAGCATCTCTCCATCCCATCCAGGGCACTAAGGTCACGCTCAACAGCATATGTGAGTACTCCAGGCTGGGACATGGATAGCCCTGGGACACTCGAGGGATCCTCCAGATTGCTCACGCTCCATACCATGAAACCACAACTAACTTCCCGTCATGTGTTCAACTTCATTACGTTGCTTATTGAATTTTGATGGCGGTATTGTCTTTTGTCCTCTTGGGACCAGCATCAGTTGTCATGGCAATTACTGTCAGATGGTTGCAGCTTGTGTGCTTGGAGGAGTGTAGGAAAGCTGATGGCCAAAAGAAGTAGCAGCTCAAAGAAGCATAAAATTCCAGTTACTAATACTGCTTAGTGACCAAAATTTTGGGGGCTGCAGCAATGGGTAGATAGTTGGATTTCAATCAATATCCTGTGTGTCTTTCAATTTAGCTCCTAGACGAATGTTGTTGGTTTCGTTTTTAATAATCACAGTGACATTTAAAATGACTGATGAAAGAAATGGGTCATTCTCTATGAAGTCATTCTTCAGGTTGCTGTAGTACTCATACATCTGCCCATCTTGCATGGGGTTTGACCATTTTATACAAGGAAATAATTTAGAAAGGAGCCCCAAGACATGTTTGGAGCAACAGGGAGTCTTTCTAATGTCCCTCAGCCTGTGTTCCTAAGCCTGTTCTTAGCCCCAGCATCCCTGGTGCTCTGGGAAAGAAAGACAGCAGAAGTGGAGGCTAACTGGACATTTCCTGTCACCTGACTGTGTTATTCTGTGGGAGTTTCCATCTCAGTGCTTTTGGACTTTGGGCCTGCCTATTGACATTCTAACATGGGTTGGTTTTTCACGCAGCAGAGGCAGAACCTAATCTGAAAACTTCTTCGCATAAGCTTGAAGGGAGATCCATGTGAGATGAGTGTGGAATTTTTTTCTGTACTGACTGAGGAAGTTGAAGTCCTTGTAAACAGACATAGATTGTTAGACCAAATGCAAGATAAAGGAAATTATGTAAACATGCCAGGTGCTCTTAGGAGTAATCTATCAATGCTCTTTTCTGTAAAGAAATAGCAGGGATAATCAGTAGAGTGGTGCCTTGGAGCAGTATTACAATATATACCAATCCAAATATGCTCATCTGGTACCTTTTCTGAAAATGACTAAAATCCCCTTCCATGCAAAACAAGTCTGGAAAGAAGAAATGCATATTAAAATTTGCTGAGTTTATAGCTTCATAGATGGGATCAAATTAATTTCTTACAAAATTTGTATAAAATGTTTTGCGGCCCTTTCAAGATATATATTCCTAATGGGAAAAACTGTGTCTCTGGTACATCATGCTATGAATTTATCATTTTGCTGAGTAATTTGACAGAAGCAGAGATGTTTTGAAATATTACAGTCTGCTTGGTGTTTAGACAAAGAGGAGAAGGAGGATCTTTAGGTAGCTGATTGGCAAAAGTCTGGAGAAGCATCTTCTACTTCTCTATTGAGAGGGAAAAGTGGAGGCTTTGCACTCATGGCTTTCACATTTGTATCAGCTTTGCAGCAAGGTGGCTCTGTCACATCCTCCTGAAGTCACACAGCCACTTTTCCAGCCCCTTTGTCAACCACGCACTTTGGAAAGCCACAAAGGTTTTTGCCATATGTTGGGTAGCATTTTTAAGCCTCTCAACAGGGGATGTATCAATATTGATCTTGTGCTAGAGACTGCATTACTTGATGCTTCACTCTTTTGTAACAGACCCCTTTAGAGGAGAAAATGGGCTAATAATACTCATTTCACCAGGGCCTCAGGGGAATGGAAGCAGGTTTTTTGTCACACTTGAGCTGACAGTTTTCTGATTGATGGCATTTATGGGAAGTTGAAAGAGGATTAAAGTCTCATGATGCTGGTTTATTTCAAGAACATGACATGTTCAATATGATAATAAAGTGGGAATTTTTCTTCTGTGGCTTTTATGGGCTTGGGGTTGTTTAGGATGAAATTATGGATAAAGCCACAGCTGAAGTCAGCAGTATGTGTTTCTGAGGCCATCAGGTGCAAGGTGACAGGAGCCATTATAAAACCCTTGGCAGTTTTTTGCTACAAAGAACTTGACAGCAAAGCCAAGAGAAAACTTAATGCTGTAATGATTCATTTCATGTGGGAGGCCAAAACTTTTAGCAGTGTTGGAAGGCATTTTGCCGTAATGTGCTTTAATTTCATAGTTGTGCTGACATTGTATATCAAGGATTATTATCACCAAAAGGCACTAGAGACTGGCTTGAGATTACAAGTATTTAGAGAACTGTTGAAGTGAGAGTTAATCTTCTATTCCTTTGTGGACATGTAATGAGTGAAAGGAAAGAAATTGTTTCCCAGTATCACAAATTAACACAGTAAAGAGTGTAAAATCTTTACAGAAAGGAGGGGTGAACCATTCATCCATAAAACACTTGAATTCTACCTTCAAGCTCATTAGTATATGTGTTTTACTCACTAATTATATAGCCAGAGGAATAGTGTTGAAGTCCTCTGTACTAAAAGTAGGTTGCTGTAAATAAATCTCTGTTGGATCAATGTATTTTTACTAAGGAAACCTTAAGTTTTGAGTAGAGTCTTCAGGGTCTCACCAGAGTGAAGTTATCATTAGTAATATCCCCCGTGGAGGTCTGAAATATCTTTGCATTTAGTTAGCTATTTATATGCTCATTTATGATAATATTAAAATAAGCTTGGTTGGCATTTATAAAGTTATGGTTCGTTAATATTACATGGACATTTTTATTTATAAAGAAAGACCACTTAGCCTAGGCCATTGAAAGTTACGCTGTTTTCAAAAGCCAGCAGCTTTCAGAAGGCAGCTGTGCACTGCACAAGGGTCTCCAAAGGTTGCTTTGCCCTAGGTGCTCCAGACTGCCTTTGATGTGGTCTTTGGGCAGAGATCCCTCTGGCTTCTTGGCTGTGCAGGGAGGCTTGGGGCTTGCAGCTCAGCCAGCCAGGTACCCCACACCAGGTTTCCCAGGCAGGCCCCGGGAGGGGGAGCACCGATGGATACTGGCAGGAGGAGGACAGAGCAGAGACAGGGGGAGCGAGGAGATGAGAGGTCTGCTGTCCTTCCTCCACCACACATCTCCCCCAGCATAGGGGACCACCAATGGGGCATGCCAAAATCTACTGCTGTTGCACTGGGGTGCTTGTTTCAGAGCTGAAGTCCAAGATCCTCATCTGTCTGATAGATGACCCAAGTGACAAAGCTACAGGCAATTTGCTTTACTGCTGTTATATGACCATAAGAATCAGAGGGGTCTGCTGGGTCACCGAATCCATTATCCTGCTATGATAGGCAAGCACACCACATGAGTCCTTTCATAGCTTCATCAAGAGCCATCTCAGTACCAGGCTGAGGGATTTGTGTTCACTTGAGTGTTTTCCCCTGGGAAGTCTGTTGTTTTTCTGATGCTGTTCCTGCTGGGAAGCTTTTCCTTCTCCCTATTATTCCCAGGGATATTCTTTATAGTCCAGATTTCTTCATAGTCAGTGTGTAACTCCTGGCTTTTGTTAATATTGGTGTTTTCTGCTGCCACTCTCAGTTCTCCTTTTCCATGCATGTCAGCAAGGCATTTTTTCCTCCTGAGATAAGAGCTCTGTTCCCCTTTTCATCCCTGTATCTCTTGTCTGGTCCTGTCTCTGCACAGGTCCTGATTTCATGAAGGTGGGCAAGGCCAGCTGTGCAGAGGGCATTGGATGAGATTGCACATGTACCTGCCAGAATCTGAATCAGAAATACCTTGGCTAGTGCACTCTGGCACACCATTTGCCCGTTTTACAACTTCATTGTGCTGGTGGCTGTTGGTCACTATTACACCTCAGCCTTTGCTGCCCACACTCACATCCAAGCAGTGAATACCTGGCTGGCATGGTGTGCTGTTCTTCATCAGCTATGCTCTCCAGCGCTCAAAATGGGCTAAATAGTTTTTACTTAAACCTCAGTGAAAACAATAGACATAGAAGGCATAAATATGGGGATATTATAAGTTTTTGTTTCTTTATTTTCACTCTGAGACTGAAGATGGCCCTACATAGAAAAATCCCCATGATGTACTTAAGTAGCAATATAGTAATTCCAGTTTGTTCATTTATGTAAGAAAAGATGCGATGTAAATGTAGTCATGAAGTTCAGGGGAAAAAAAAAACAAACCCTTCATTTGGTTATTCAGGGGAACTTTTTTTTTTGAGGAAGTTCTATTCCATTCTACACCTACACACCTTCAGCATAGAGGGAATGGTGGCACAGAAAAAATCTCCATTGTTGTAAACTAAAGCTCGCATTTTTTCCTAGCAAGTCTCTATTCTTTGCAAACCTGGAGAATAATAAATGCAGATTGAATCAGAAACATAACTGATAATAATAACACAATGTTTAGTCTCTGATTATTCATTGTAGTAGGACAACTACAAGAATCTTGAATTTTTCTATGGTGCCGCTGAGATTTACTACCCTTCATTGCAAAAACAAAAAAGCTGAACAGCTTTGGTAAAATTTGAAAAAAGTCTATTTTTCTCTTTTTCTTATAGTCAGAGGAGGTAGTATTTTTGATTGCGACCAAGAGACTGGTTGCATATAAGAGCTGTGAGATGAAAACCAAATTTTCTCAGTGCTCTTCACCTGAGTCCTGAATCCTGTAGCAAAACCAGGCATGCTTTTGAGTCTCCAACAAAAGCCAAACTCCAGTGTGTTTCCCATGGATTGGAATTTTATTGCAAGCATTTTGTACTAGTACTACTGTTATTTCTGCATGAGAGATAAATTTATTATGCTTTCTGATGGATTTTTACGTCTTAAATAACATAAAATACGATTGTTATTTGACAGGGATAGGCTATTGGAAAGTAATAAATGGAGTCAAACAGGGACACTTTCTTCCCTAAACACTTTCTTTGGATCGACAACTGTGTGTTTTCCAATAATTGGAAGTTCCAATGCAGGTGCACTGCTATATCTGTAGGAGAGATTTGATTTGTGCACATTGAGACATAGTTCATTTTTGGCTAGTACTAGTAAAAATAATTGCAATGTCAGTTCTGTACCTGAATTACTTGTGATAGATAGACTTCTGGATTAGGTAGTCTGCACTCAGAAATAATGAGAAATGTCAGGTTTTGGTTAAAAAATGAGCAGTGAAATATCTCTGCAGGTTATTATCACTTTGAGGGATTGTGGTTCCTCTCCATTATTCCCTCCACTATTGTTGAATTGTCCAATTTAAGTGAATAACAGCACATTCTTTCTAGAAACTGTTGGTGGGAGCCAAGGAAATAAAATGTGTTAGAGGGATCTATTACATAAAGGATACCTGCATATAATAGCCATTGGCAAAGCTGAGAGACAATAGCCAGGAATCAAATTCACCAAGTGCAGAAGGTTTTCTGCTTTGTTTTTCGAAATTCTGAGCTACGTATTCTGAGCAACCCTGTCCTACTAGAAAATTCCTGCTTTTGTACCAACTCTGCCAATATTCTAAACAAAACAGTCTCACAGGCTGGACACCTTCTGCTTTCCCTAAAACTCATAAAGCTGCTATTTGACTCGTCTGTAATCATGCTTTAGCAGCTACAGAAATCATTTAACATCATTCACTGTCACGTTTGTGAAAAAGGAAAGTTGTACTGGAACTTTCCAGAATTCCCAATTATCCATATGTCCTGCAAAATCAGCTTTAATTTCTACCTCTTTTCTAAAAGAGTGTTTTAAAGCATGTCCTTCCAGACTGACTGCATAAGAGGCAGGGATAAATCAGAATTCTGCGAGTCTTTTCCCATCTGTTCTCGTTGACTGGCTCCCTGAGAGGTCTGAGGTCTTGGTGTAGCACACTCTTTTTTTTTGTGAACTTTGTTGCTGAAGAAACTAAGTACTTGCTGAAACTGATACTTGTCTCTGACAGCTTCTTCTTTAGAGAGTAGAAATATGCTCAAATTTCATTTTTATTTGGCAGTATGCAGGCTCTGGCCATATTACTTTTGCACTGATCAGTCTGCACAGGGGATGTTTGTAAAAGATCTTTGTTCTGGTTAGCCTATTCCTTCAAGATTTCTTGCCTTTTGGCAAAGATCTGTTCTAGCATGCCAAGCGTGTCCTTTCTGTGGGAAGAAAAATGTCAGATCCTTCAAAAACACTCTCTTGGGAAAGTAGACCAAACAAGGATTGCCCTCCCTGGAGGGATTTCTGGAGCTCTTCTGTCTCAGCAACATCTCTCAGATTCCTCCCCTCACCCTGTGCTGCAAGGTCTGTCTGGGTTGAATTTCCCACATGACCCAGTGGAAATACAAAACCCATAGTTTTGTAGGCTTCTACAGCTTTAGGCCAGTCCTGACTACATATTTGGATGAAGGATAATAGGGAGATTTAAGACAGCAAAGTCTCTTTTTTATTGTTATCTATTCTGTATGCTATGGAACTTGTTTAAATACCTGGAGCAATTGATCACTTGCCAGGTTTCATTGCTCAGGTTCCTGCTGCTGTTGTGACACAGGAAGGCAGTATATTTCTAAATGAGGAACAACCTCCTTTTCTCACTTTTATGTGTGAGACAGGCCAGACTGTCATGCTGAATTCATCTTTAATGAAAATATATTTATTTGTTCTCATTTTTTAAGTGAATTTAGGTCTTGGTCTGTACAGGAGGAAGAAAGGAAAACAACTGGTTTTTGGGCTAAGATCTTCTTGTGCTGGGAGCTGTGCTGTCTGCCAAGTCTTATTATGAAGCTTTTATTTTTTCTTATGGCCACATTTGAAAGCTTTGTGTAGCAGAGATTATAATAAAAACCATTCCAAGGGGTCTACATGCATAACAGTGCTCAGTGTCACTATTGTATGGAATTTAATTTTCTCTCGTCCAATTGCATATTGCTGCAGTATGTTCTGTATGTCTTCTTGATTCACATGAACAAATTTTAGAACAGCTGGACCATGCAGCCACGATGTGATGAACAGGAAATGTCATCCAGCACCTTACATACTCTGCACTGTCTTTTTGTTATGTCCTGCAGGTATTGCTGCTGCTCTGCTAAATAGGCTTTCAGTCATTCCTAGTGCTTTTTCATTCTACTTTACTTAATGATCCATGTCAGCGAGTAGATCCCTGTTTAGAACAAAGCAAAATAAAATTGATTTTCCTGGTTCTATTAAATTTCTTTTACAACATAAAAGTTACCAATTTGGTCCTTAGCAGGAGCAGCAAAGGCTATGCTGGTACTTGGGTAGAAATGTTGCAGCTGAGGCCCTCCAAGATGAGGTAAGGGTGCAGGTTAGCAGATTCCTGTGCCTTTAGCCCTGCAAGAAAGAGGCTGGGAAATTTCCCCTACTGTGCTTTCTCCCATGTTGCCCTGACTGGGGCAGAAGCAGTTCTGCAAACTGAAGAAAATTCTTCCCTTTACATAAAACCAGGAACTGGATATGGGAAAGGCTTGTTAGATCACTCAGTTTATTTCCCTGACAAAGCAGATCTATCATCTGTCTTTCCCAGTGCTTCATCTGTCCTCTGAATTTCCCTGTGCTTCTGCTGTCTTGGGGTTTTTTTTCCAAAGTGGAACAAACCAAGTATTTTGTCTAGTCATTAATAAGAGAAACTTCACTCTCCTGTGGCACTCCTCTCTTTCTTGCTGCAGAAAATATTATATTATTGGTTTACCCAAGCTTCAGTGCATTGTACTCCCTAATGGTAGTCTTTAGGCAACGACTACCTAATTTATATTAGATGAGCACTATCCATTTGTATGGTGCTCATCACTGTGCTGTCAAGCACCAAAGTGACAGCTTTCTTTTCCCTTTCTGTCTGCACAGTGAGCTGGCATGATTTATGACTGTCAGCTGTATTCTTAATACTTACACTCGTGTGTGTGGGGATGTGTTCATTTAAACAAGTCGCAGCATTTTACAGAATTTCCTGATTTTAGCCTGAACCAGCAACATTGGGTATGAGATAAGACAGGCTTTTCTATAATTTCCCAAATTCCCAGGATTTTATAAAGAAAGCACACGAGGAACCACTACCCACCCCCTGTAAATGCAACTAGGCATTGTGGTTACAGAGAAACCCAGCCTTTGCCTGGTGCCAGCAGTTTTGCACCTGCGACTGCTCCTCAGTCTGTTCTGCGTGAGACTCCAGCATGAGCAAAGCACCTTCCTGAACTGGAACCTTCCTGTCCTGGAGGCCCCATAATCAAGGGTTTGTGATGGGCTGGTGTGGCTTTTCCTGCCTCCCTGCTTGCTTCATCCCAGATAGAGGCTCCTGAGCCAGGACAGAGCTGATCACTGCTGCATTCATTCCTCTCTCAATTCTGCTTGAGGTTAATAGGAACAACTCAGATTGCTAATGCTCTGCTTACTGCAGTCTAAATGTGTTTTCTTACTTCAGCTTTAATATCCTCACTGTTGAAAACCATCCCCAATTAGGGCGGGAGATTCTTCCAACCTACAGTAGTTTGTTGGCACAATGTTTACTGTCAATATGCAGACTCCTTTGGCTCACAAAGTATATCACATGTAAAAATGTCATCTCTGATTCCCTGCAAAATATCTGTTTTCTGTGAGAAGTTAATTAGTAATTTCAAACCAGCTGGAATGAGGCCTAATGATGGCCTTCTCTTAATTTTTGACAAGTGATAGCTTGATTGGAACTAACTTTATATAGCTTCAAATGTGAAATTCAGCTGCAATACAGTTTCATTTCTTCAGTGCCTTTAAAGACAGTGCCAGAGACCAGTTTATTTTCCGGACCTTCAACCACACATAAATCACAAGACCAGAAAAAATGCAAAAAGAGGTATTTGGAAAACTCTCAGCCTGCATCTGGAACAGCAAGACTGTACAGCAATAACCCTCACACCTACCATCCAGGTAAAAGTAAGGCAAGACGAGCAGGCCTGGTGCGTGGCAGGGCTGAAGCAGGCAGCAGGCAGGAGGGACCACTGATGGAAAGATGAGCTTGCATATGTTAGCCAAGCCAAGCTTTCGAGGTGTTTTCTTTTGTTGTGGTTGCTGTTAAGATGACTGAGCAAGGGAAAAAAGGTCACTTTCCTTGCCCCGGTGCCTGGATAATAGATGCATGGCTGACTGCGTGAATTTGGAATTGTTTCGCCCCAGTGGGCACACTTACACCTCCCCACGCTCCCCAGGTCAGCAAAGACCAGCAGGGATTTATTTATTCTGCCTCGTTCAGCACATCCCTGCGGTGCCCTCGCCTCGTCTCCCTCTAGCTGCACTGCGCGGGAGCTGCGCTGAGGGGCTGCAGGCTCCATCCTTCTTCAAGCAGAGGCACGTGGAGCTGAGCCTGCATCCCTCCTCCCCTCTCTGCTTTTGGGGAGATCAGTGCTGCAGCCCTGTTCTTGCAGTCGTCTCGTTGTTCAGCGCTGCTGCTCCACAGTGAAGCATTTCACAGACTTGTCCGTTTTCAGCAGCAGGAGCTGTTTTCTGGTTTAAAGGGTGATTTCAGATGTTTCAGTTGTTTTCTAGGCATAGCAGATATTTCTAGCCATTCATCCATGAAGCCATCATTTAGACTATTATTTCTTTGTCTTGCTCTCAGCCTCTTGATGGAAGGGTTGCATTTTATTTTCTTTTCCTTATATTTTTGTTTTGCACATGACCTTAATACTTGATTAAATTAAACATCCTTTGTCTTACCAAGTTTTTTCAAACTCAGCAGCATTAGGCCTTTAGTGAGTTATTACAGAAGCAAAGCCTTTACCTCGGAATAAGTGATTTCCTAAAGTTCTGTTTTCCTGCCAGCAGCAATGAAAAAAGCCACAAGAGACAGGAATAATGCAGTCATATTTAGTGAGTGTCAAACGTAGAGCCTGTGTTATTTACACTCTATCTTATTAAACTGAACTGAATGTTTGCTTGACATCTACCTTTGTGTACCAGGCCTTATTCTGATGGCAGAAAGCAAATAGAAAAACCCTGGAAATTCAGAGAACAGAGACTTACAAATTGGTTGGACCTAGGCATTAGTGCTTGTCCAGATCTTGCTTTTCTTTGCTAAAACTTTGGTGGTATCTTTGCACTGAGCTCTACACAACACATATTTGGGGTTGAGTGAGAAAAATTTAAATGAGTGCAAACTTTGCTTTTCACCATCCCAAAAGTGTAGTTCCCCTTGGATTCAAAACATGTGCTCTTTCTCCTTGCCTGATCTCTGTAGCTGGGTTTTCTATCATCTACCTAGTGTCTGCCAGTGGCCCAAAGAGTCATTTCTTCCTGAAGTTTCCCAGCAGGTCATTTTTCTCTTCTACCTTCAGGAATGTCTCTGCCTGCACTGCATCCTCCAGCAAGATTGCTTACCTGTAAATTAGAGGTGATGAAGTACATCTTGCCATGCATAGTCCTTCCTCCTCTGCTTTACTATCCCAGCCTGACACCCAGCTGCCGTTCCTCAAGCAGATTTCTGATGGCTGCTCCTGCAAGTGCTCTCCCGGGCTGCAGGAGGAGCAGGCAGAGTCCGGAGGATCAGGGAAGCAGAGTGCATTTCACACCTCGTAGCATTATAGGGGCACATTTAAAGTCATTTCCAGTCATTGAAAAGGAACCAGGGAAGAGGAGCAGCAAAGAAGGCACAGACGTGTCAAAGAAAGCTATATGTTTACCCTTCTAGCTCAAACAATAAGGTGAGGTGTTTGATCATATTAGGTTATATTTAAATCAGAAGATTAGTGCAAAATCTTTTAGTGATTGATGCCACTAGGAAAGCCTATACTTAATGTGAAAGTCAGATTCTTAATTTTCCAATTTCACCAATTTTCCTTTTCATTTCAAAGACTTGCTGTCTATCACTGAGTGTTTATGTAGTGCTTGAAATTCTGACATATCCTTACGCATTTGATCTGTGAAGACATATTCTCTTCCCCATCCACAAAAACAACTGTAAGCTGCCAGCTAGGAAGGCTCTGTCATGGATAAATTGGCAAATTTCCCTCCCATCTTGTCCTGCATGAAGACCTCCACTGAGAAAATCTCCTCTAAATCAAAACTGACCACTCTCCTGATTGACTACAGATGGAGACCACATCAGCTTTGCATCTCCCTGGTTGCCCTAGGAGGGAGATTTCCCAAGACCTCTCATGTCTCTGCATGCTGGTGAGCACTCTGCATCTGCATTGCAGTCCCTTCATTCCTGGGATGCTGCAGATCCCTGCAGTCCCTTCTGGCTGGGCAGCAGTGGGTCACCATCCCACAGGATGGGAGCAGGAGGTCCAAGCAGGCTTTTCCACTTGTGAAGGAGCCACCGGAGAGAGCTTTTTGGACCAGATCCTTGTCGGTGCCTCTTCTGCGCTGGCAAGGTGTTCCACGAGTTCCCTCCTGGTCACCTGCTATTTAACTGCTCTTTCCTTCTTCCCTTTTCTGCAACTGGTAGATGTGCCAGGTCCCTGTCCACCCTCGTGACACATTTATGATTTTGGAGAGGTGGGACAGGAAAAAGGAAGCAGCAACCAAACTCCAGACAGATCCTGCATTTGTTGTGCTGTTTCTCCTGGCTTCATCAGCCCCGTGGCTGCTCACGTGTCTCCACCCTGCTGCCTCCCCACTCACAATGGTTTGATATTTCCTCCTCTGGCCCAAGGGTTTTCTCTTTGCAATTCGCTCTTCACTTCAGACCTCATGAAGGATAGACAGCATGCCTCTGAGCTGGGTCTGAATGGTGCACAAGCCTTTGAATCTCTAACAAGCAGCTGGCTGCAGCTCTGAATATGATCTAATAAGGAGCAACATGCCCAGCAAACTCCTGCCACATTCACTTGGAGCAGGAGAGATTTGTACGTACATGCTCTTGCTGAAAGACTGTATTATGCAGAGCATGCAAAGTATCGACTGCTATCCATTTTTAGAGCCATTGTTAAAAAGAAAATTAGCATTGCCGAAGAGACAGTGGGAGATTTTTCCTTCTCCCCTCCCTTCCCTCCCCTGGTACAAGGTCTTTATTCTGTTTTCTCTAGTTCCCTTTGTCTTACTGGCATACTGGTCTGCTAACCACCCTTTGTTTCATTTATATTGAAATCAGCTTGCAGAAGACAAAGTTCACAGTGTATATTTAGAGGCGGTGATTTGAGACCCTTAATTATTATTTTCCTCCATCTTTCCTGGGAGGCCACTGGTGATTTGTTTTCAGGTTCATTTCATGAGTGTTTACTGTCATTTACTCTGAACTCTGGTCTTTTCCTTTCTCTGCCTGTCCCTCAAAATGTTGACCACATGCTGGCTCTGCTTTGCATTTCTGTATCTGAGTTTGTATTTTAATATTCATTAGGTATTTGTACTGACAGCCTATCAATACATTAAATTAGTATATATGAAGCTAACCAGTATGGTACATGCTTAACTGACTTATAACAACATTAAAACAGACAGACACAACAGATTGCCTCAGCAGGGTTTAATAAACTGTACTTATCCACAGTCCCTCTGAAAAACAGACACAGTACAGTGCTCCCTGGAATAATAAGATAAACAGCAAACACGCTAAGCTAAACATGTTTTGTTCCTCTGATGAGAAAATTAAGCTTTCTTCCCTCATAGAAAGCTACTTCTGTGGCTTCTATTCTTTCCAGCAACTGGGCTTTCAGGTATCAAGTACCATGCATTTTAATTCCAGAAAATATTTAATGAGCATCAAATAATACTGGAGTCGATAAAAGGCATGCACAGTTATGCATTACTCTATTCATTCTCATGCAATGCTTTGAAGGTATTGAGATCTCTGCAAGCAATTAGTATCATCTTTAGAATATCAAATTTTCCTGCTAATTAATGCTAATGTGATTAAAATGGGAGCTTTTTGAATAAGAGGTTTTTTCTCTACACGAGCAAGAAAGCTGCTCTTCTAAAACAGAAGAAAGCAGGCAGAAAATTACGTCAGGTGATAGGAGAAGAGTTTCTCAGTTTGTTCCTTTGCAAGAATTACTGTCTTCCATCCAGAAATTTCCAGAAAAAGTCTCCTGCCTTGCCTCTTGGAGAGAGACATACATGCATCTGAGTTATCTTTTCTAATCATTTAATCATAAAATCTAATAGATGTGTAACAGATTTTAGTTATACATCCTGTCTCATTTTAATTTTTTTTTTTTTTTTTTTTTTTTTTTTTTTTTATTTTCTTTTTTTTTTTTTTTTTTTTTTTTTTTTTTTTTTTTTTTACATTTTAACTTTTTCTCTCTGTTAATAGATAATATAAAGCATATGGGAAACTGGCCCTGGAAGCAGCAGCAGTACCTTGGAAATGTCAGGTGACTCTTTAACATCAGCTTCTGCTCATTTTCATAAGGAGGGAAAAATCAGCAGCGTTTGAGCTCTTCTTGCATAGGTAATGCTGCTGTGAGCCATTTCAGGCATCTTCTCTGATAGAGGGAGTGAAAAGCTGCCTCTTAGAAATCACAGGTAATTTCTCATGGCATGACCAGACTTTATATTCCTTGCATTTACATTTATTTACAAGTTTTTGAAAGGACATGAGAAGAGACTCTCACTGTTAACTTTCTCCCCAGATTTGTTTCTTTGGGGCCTCCTCCCAGCCTTCTGTACTTGCTCTCCTTTCCAGCATCTCCTTTCCAGACTGACACATCCAGTCTTGTTGACACCCACATCCAGAACTGTGGAGGTGAGACACTTCCAATGGGATGGGAGGCCCCAAGAGAAAATTACTATCTTATTAGAGATACCTGTGCTTTTTTACTGATAATGTTATCCCCACCCAAGAACAGAAAGGTTACTTGGGTGGTCTACAATTACCATTGCTTTTATGAACCTTTAAGAGCATTCCAGTTTTTTCTCCCTGTGGTTTTTATTTCCTGTAGTCTGCAAATTTATAGGCAGGTAGCACCTAAGAGTCCAAGCTCTGGGCCAGGCAGTAATTTTCTTTCTCATAAACTGTCTCTTACAGACCAACCTCCATAAAAGATGTACAGGTCTGGTAGTGCTGTGGATTTTAATTCATTAGAAGATGGATTTCATTTCTGATGAGGCGTTTAAAATCACCCCAAAAGATAAAAGGGATTAAGAGATGGCTGTTTATTTCCCTTATTATCATTTACAAATACTAGGATGTAAAGCTCAATGTAAAAGCTTGGAACTAGGATATGTAAGTGGGGAAACTACCCCAGAACTGGAGAAGTCAGAGCTGAACAAAGCCAAGAGACATTGCAGATATCTCTGGTTCAGGCTTTCTCTACCAGTATGCACTGAAATGCAAAGAAAGTGGCTTCAAACTGTTGTCATTAAGAGGTGATAGCTCCAGGAATAGTGTTCTATCACAGAGCTGCCAGAACATGCCTTCTTCCCTTCTATTAAGTACTTTGCCAATAACCACCCTGGTAGCTGGGTTCCTGCCCCATCTCAGCTGTCAGACAGCTATTGTGAGAGGAAATTCACAGAAAAATGATTTCAGGACCAACCATTTGTTGCCACTCGTTGCCAGGGGTCCCTCTGAGCCAGCAGGAGGAACACACTGAGACTTTTCACATTCGCCCTTCATTTTCCCCATTTTCCTCTGCAGCAGCTTGGAGGAAGCAAACAAGCTGAGCAGTGCTCCCTTGAGCTACGCCTGGCTCCACTGCAATTTTTCTGGTCTAGAAAGGTCTAAAACGTTCTCTAAAGGTGGGAAATGTCCATTCCTCATTTTCCAAGCCGAAGATGATGACAAACAGTAATGAAGTTTATGTGTTGGAGGAAGCAGTGTGGGCAGACATTTCCCTTTCCAAGGTGTGGAAGCTTTCCCCATGGGTGTTGTGTCCAGGTTGGCACACTGCTACAGAGATGTCCTGTTCCAGAGGGGAAGTTTTCACTTGCAGTTTTTTAGCCAGCCTCTAGAACGGATTTTTTCTAATTGTTAACCTCATACCTGTGCTGTTGCTCTCTTTCTATTTGCAGAATCAGCGCTCTTGTTTTCGTTTACCTTTAAGCAAAACCTTGCATTGCTTCTAGTATTGGTTTTAAAAACTGATAGTATCAGAAACCTGGGTTTACTATACTCATTAATTTCCTTTCAGTAGCTTTAGTCTTGGTCTTTCTGTCATATGCATACAGTGTATTTCACTCATGCTGTTTTTCTGCAGAGCTTTAATGCATGATTTGGGAGGAAGAATCATATCCTGCTATTTAAGCAAATGTGGCTTTAGGCCTGCCGTGCGTTCCTCCAGTGAGCTATAATCAGCCTGACTGTGTCACAAAGCCTGTCTGATTGGGACTGAGGGGCTCACTAATGAATCTTGAATTTTCTTTTTCTTTGAATGAGTCCAGATGCTTTGTTAGATACCAGTTCTGTTCTCCCTCCTTTCCCCTTTTTTTTTTAAATCTTCTTCTTTTTTTTTTTAATGTCAGAATGAATTGATCCCAGGCTGCTCCTCTGTACTCTGACACTCCTGAATATGGAAGTGTCACTGTAGAATGAACCATAGCAAATTGTTAATAAGCTACCTTCAGAGAGAGTTATAGTTTTTGACATTTAGTTATAGATTTATCCCTTGTGCAGGAAGCCTCATTCCTTTCATGCATGCTAACCATGGTGGGGAAAAGGCATTATTAAGTATTTTTCATACTTTGGTCTATTAAACAGCCACATCACATGCAGTGCCAGGCTCTAGCAGGCACCAAGAGCAGTAAATGGAAGGAAGGACAGAAGAAATGTCAACACCATGTGAAACCTGTGGGGCAAAATCCTTTCAAAGGATATAGGTTTTAGGGTGGTGTCCCACCGTACTGGTTTGGTATAGATGCTGCATATTCTGAAAGATGCTGTCAGTTATCAGGGCTTACTGAGTCAGATTAGAACACAGCTCTGCACTGACTCCCATTAAGCCAACTCTGATAGCAGCTATTTCTGCTGAAAATAAATAATAACTGTTAGGTATTTTTTTTAAATGTTCACATGCTATCTGTGAATTTGCTCATATGGTGCTTGTTATCATTTTAATAATTGTAAAAAAAGAGGTAACATAATGATCACTAATTATGAAAATTTGCAATTTGCTGATATTGTGTCATTCTCACCTAAATATTAATTTGGAATAAATAAGCAGAAAGTATAAAAAAAAATACATTAAATTATTTAGCAAATCTCAATTTTAATATAATGCTGAGATACTAAAATTCTGCTTACAAACCCCCCAGTATTCCGGTTTCTGAGATAAATGCCTGGAAACAATATTGCTGTCTTCACCCATTCTGTTTTGAAAGTGATACTGGGCACAGCAATTTTAAATTGATTCTTTGAACTTGACAAAAAAAAAAATCTACTTATTATTTTGTTCCCTTTTGGTACCTCTAACACTAAATATGTCGTTGTAAGTAAAACCCATCTGAAATGGGAAAGAGCTGCTCCTTGTCCAAGGAGCATGATTGGAAAAACCTGTGGCTATATTCCCCCAGTTAGGAGCTTAGAAATATGTTCAGAAGGTGCACTGCCCAGTCTAATGTTAGCTGTGCTCACATTTTGTTCTTAGCAGTGAGATCACTTTGAAAATTGTGAAATCTGTCTTCCAACTTATGATTAAAGGAATGGCAGTGACTTCAGATAATGATATTTTTTTTATAACATCTTCCTCTCTCTCTCCTCCAAAGATATTATGCTTTACTCTGGATTTTCAAAATCAGGTGTAGCAGAGCGTTTGCAGAAGTGGCACAAAGGCTTATATAAAGCAATGCATGGGTAAGATAAAATAATAACCCTGCAAAATGAGGGAGAGATCCAAAGCACACTTAAGTCAATTATTCCTTCCCAGAAATTTAGCAGTCATTGGCTTCGTCCCCCATCACCTATGGCTTCTCTGCTGGTATTTTTTTTCCCTTTAGGAGAAAAACAAAGGTGTTCTTGAAAATTAAGCAAGGGCAGCATTCTTGCCTGCTGGGGGCTGACCTCCCCTTTCAGCTCTGGTTTCCACCAATGCAATTCTAGGTCTTGACCCCATGTAGGCACAGTGGACAACATCATGACATGCAGAGAGACTGATTTTGGGATGCAGCCAGATCCATGGGTGTCCATCCAACACCTCCAGTGTTTGCAGGGAGGTGAAAGCAACGTGCCCTGTGGTCACAATGATTTACACTTCCATGCCAGCTGCATGGCAAATGCCAAGCCCAGGCCCCGGGTGTTGGGATGTGAGGGCAGGTTGGTGTGAAGGCACGTGGTGCTCTGCTCTATGAGCAGCTGGGGAGGCTGGCTGCATCCTGCAGACTGATAAATCCAGGTACCTGTCCTGCAGGAGCAAGCCTGGGGCCAAACACCCGCCAGGAGTAGCCTCGGCAGCATCAGACTTTGAAAATCTAACAGTAAAAGTTAAGTAGAGCTGTTACTCATGTCCCCAGACAGAGATAACGTGCTGAAATACAAGGCTGAGTTGAATTCTAAAAAAGGGAAAAAACTCCTAATTGCACAATTAGACTTGCAGGAGATGAAAGGGCAATGCCAAGCCAAGCATGGCTAAGCAAAAACAAAAAAATTGATGAAGTGCTAATCTACATGAGAAATAAGATTGAAAGATCAGTGTGTTGCAGGAAAATACAAGTCTATTAATACTAGTAAAGATATAAACATTAATATCATTGGATTAAGAAAATATGAAGTATTGTCACCATCAGACCATCTTTTTAATGCTACTTTCTAGTTTTCCGTTGGTGTCCTGGCATTAATTCCTCATTTTATCCTGTGAGTTAATTTTAGAAATTCTTTGTGACAATTTGGAGTGGTTATAGTAATTTTTCAGGTAGATACTAATTTTACTGACCTTTTGGGAAGTTCAATCCAATTTCAAATAAAATCAGTTGCTAGGTATTTATCAACTTCAGTCAGAGCAGCTTCTTACCAGATATGATCCTGATTGCTGCTTGTGTGTATGTATTGTACCCTAAATGAGGTTATTAAATAAAGAGATGCACTTAAGATAATGCTTGTCTTACATCTCACAGGAGTGTAGGTTAGAGCAAAACTGATTAGTTTAAGGGAAAGAATTCTGCCAAGCTGCAGTGTATGTTGCAGATGGACACTGAAGCTGTCCAGGCCCTGGACACATTAGGAAAAGTCTCAGCAGGGAGAGAGATTTGGGGCCAGATTCTTTGAAGAAGTTAAAAAAATCCATTAAAAAATCAATTCATCTGAGTCTCCAGATTTTAATGCTACAGGTGTAGGGTTATAATGGGGTTATGCTTCACCTGGGGATGAGGACATGTAAGTATGCATACACATTTTGGCCCAAGAAAAACCCTTATGTTTTGCACAAAATGGGTTTTTTTCACTTAAGGATTTTAGTTAAGGCTGCTCCCTTACTGTAACTAGAATTTTTAAGGATGTGTTTGGTCCTAATACAAGGATGTATTTGTCAAACCATGCAGATCTTCCACCTCTCTTTTACAAGGTCAGCTTTTTATCCTGCCTTTGTTACACAAGCTGCTTGTGACCAAATCTTCTGAGTGTTCCCAGCAGTGTCCTGAGCAGCCTGAAAGATGTTGGTTCTCCACAGGTTTCCCCCAGGGTGATGGGTAGCAGTGTGTCTGTGTGTTCAGGCCACTCGTGATGTGTTAGAAAAGTGAGAGTGCTCAGCTCCAGGGCACTCAGTCAAAATACAAAGTCGTGATTTTGGGCTCTAAAGCAGGGTAGAGGAAGCAGGAAGAGAGGTTTGGGGCAGTTCTTCCTTCTGGGGACTTCCATTGTTGCTGTCCCATTCTTATTCACCTCTTGTTTAAAAAAAAAATTCAGGTGTTAAAGTCGTCTTGTACATATTCGAGGCCAGAGACCCCAGGGTCTGGGGACTGCAGTAATGCAAAGAAAACCCAAGCTTTTCAAACCGAGAAAACTCAGCTTTTCAACTGACAGGTAACAGTTATGTTTTATTTTAAAATTATAACCAAAAAACCTAAATGCTTTATGAGAGGCATTCATTAGAGAAGCTGTGTGTTTCCAGCTATGGAAATTGGGTGCTCACTGAAGTTGCCTTCCCTACCAGCCTGCACAGACTGATGTCTTTCTCTGCCTCCTTAAAAGGCCTAATTATGCCATAGGCAGCCACCTTGTTCTGTTCAGTCTCGTATTCTGCCACATTACCATTAGAAGCAGAAAGAACTAATTAAATAAGTATACTAAATGACTATTTTCTCATTCATTTATTCTCTGTCCAACCTCATTGTGTATTCTCTTTTAGTCAGGGGATAGATAGAGGAAGGCAGGCCCTTTTTTTTTCCATCAGTTCTCAGGGGTTTAGGCTGCCATTAGGACTACTGCAGTTATATATAGATTATTTTTCAATTCCTTCTACATTCTCAGATTGAAATTCACTCCCTTGGTATATACTGTCTTCTGCATAAAAGCATCAGAGGAAGTCAAAATGTAATCCTGCTTAACTCCTACTTTGTTTCAACACATCAAAATTTCAGGTGTAAAAGAACACTGAGATTCTTTAATAAAGACATAAAGACAAACCAACCTCAGCAGCCTGTCCCTGGTGCTGGTCATGCTTGCAGCTTACCAAGCATATTAAAAATCATTGGCTGATGCTTTGTGGATTTGTACTGCTTTTCTGTGGGAAGAAAAGGAGTGTTAGACAACAGCAGACATCCCTTTTCCCCCCTGCCTCCTGTTTCTCTCCTCAGTGCAGGGAGGGAGAACGAACGTCAGCCTGTGAAAGGAAAGACCCTTTGGCAAGGAGAAGGCTTCCATGAGCTCTCCCATGGGCATTCCTGTTCTGCCTCATGTCTGAGCAAAGGGCAGCTCATATTATTTTAGGCCTCCCTTGGGATGTCAGGAGCAGAAGGTAGATGATACCCATCAGGACATTAGGACCTAGGGCTCCATGCATTGTGTAAAACACGGTTCTGAAAACTATATAATTTATCAGGCAGATGTAATTCCATCGAGGGGTTCTGGAGATGGTGCAAACCACATCATCCAATTATAGCCTGGAAATTCAGTTACCGTGCCTGCAGGAGCAAATGCTGCCCTTATACCCTATAGTGTGATTCTGCAAATCTTGTTTGGGGGAAGTAGTGCTGCCCTTCTCCCCCTTAGTGCTGTTCCAGAGGTATTTGTGGGATGCATTTCGGTGGAATACAGGCCATATTAAAAATGCTACTGGTTTATGCCACAAAAGGCTAAGGTGAATGGAGTGCAATTTTTCCCTTGTGAGCTCTTCACTTAAATTTCATTGTCATGGGTTTAGTGCTCAGTTCAGTGCAATCCAAGCAATACAGCCAGGAAAGCAGAAGGGTTAATTAGATACAATGTGCTGGCTTTAGTACAAAATACACAGAGCTTGACTAGTTTAAGTAAGCATTTGTGTTTGATTAGAGTCTGCATGTCCTAATAGAGAGAGACTGTGTTGTAATAGAAAAGATGATAAAGATTGAATTTATGTCTTTTAATAGGAATGAGAAGTGTGGAATTATCCTAAGATTGTCCTACCCTCTCTGAGGGTGAGAGTAGAGTTTGCTTTAGATTTGTTTTATAGTGTGAAGAGGTTTGCTGGCTTTGCTGTTAATGTGCAATTCCAACGGAAATATTAATGCTCTAAGGAATGAGTTCTAAACATTTAATATGTAAAAACAACTCCCAAAGTACTCATTTGGTATTACACAAGAGTCATACTTAATCTCTAGAGCGTATGGTATTTTGTTATGATTGCACATGTTGACAAATGCTATCAAACCTGTAAAATATGAATTTATTTTGTAAGCAATATACTTATTTTTATTTCATTGAAATAATCAACATCTGTCGGTATAGTCTGAGAAAATGCTGTGTCTGGCTTTTTAATGTTAAAATTCCTTTGCTTTGGTCATAAACCTGTCAGTCCTGATAGCTGAACTGAACGCAGTTTAACTGAGTTTTATGATGTCTGTGTCTTCCTGTGAGCTGTCTCCATTCTGGTCCTTCAGAAGGTCCTTCAGTATTTGCCTTAAGTCCAGAGAGCAGTCTAGTCAAATTTTCCTCTTATCTTGGAATATGGATGCACTTCAGAAACGCCTGCCATTCTGATTTTTATGGATACCCCAGAGCTCTTCCAGATGTATGCCCTTGTAGGAAAAGAACAATAACAGCCTGGTTACCATCTGTGGTACTAAGCCACAGAACAACACTTGGCCCATCAGGCCCCACACAACTTTCCTACCCTGACACTACCTTTAGCTACATGAGATAAATAAAATGGATGGGGTTTAGTTATAATTGGCTTGTGTGTAGCTTTTTAGATGTCAGACTTTGCACTCCCCTACTGAGCTTGTACATTGTGTGCTGAGGTTTTAGGAGAAAACAATAACTTTTGTTTCCTGAACTTCTGAATGTGTCAATTTAAAATATTTGAGGGACGCAATGAAGGTCTTAGCAGAGAACATAGGAAATGTAGAAATGTTCTTGGCTGAAGTAATTTTAGAACTTTACAGGACTCCAAATCCAGTTTAAGGGCAGAGAGACTGCTGCTTCTGGAAAGCTATCCCAGGTGCTAAATGCCGTTAAAATACAAAGCTCCTCCCAAACAAAAGATTTAATAAAATATTATTTTTCTTTTATGACATTTTTTACAACCACTGCAGTGTATGGCACCCTCAATGGTTTTACAGCCCCCTCGTCATTGCCTTGAGTTTACTGGCCATGGTAATATTTATGGACAGTGCAGACATTGTGCTCTGAACAGAGTCTGCTCGTCAGCAGCAAGGATGATTCACAGGAACAATTCTTTTATGTGATGAGATTTTATAGTAAAACAGAACTCATATTGTTTATTAGTCACTATTTTTCATGCTCTGAACCATTCTGGTCAGCCTTTTTTATGTCACTAAAACTTTATTCAGAACGATTTTTGCTTGCTGGTATTTCAGCTGTCCTGGTGTTTTGAAATAGATTTTGGTTCATTTTTGCCTTTTACAAGGGTGTTTATGTCTCCATAGCAGATGTAGTTCTCCCACCTCATCCTCCCTTGGAAAAGTCTGCTCTGAAGAGCTAAGATGAGGATGTGGGGAGAGGGAAGAAAACTAATGAATTTTATACAGTAAGGCAAATAATTTAATAAACATCAGCGTGGATTGTAGCTGCCCCTCCTGAACTGTTTCAGACAGGCTGCCCACTCAGCTGGAGTTGGCAGGATGGATAGAAAGAAGTGTGCAGGAAGAGAGGAGAGCTGTTGTACCAGGGGCTCCATCCCAAAGGAAAGGAAGAGAGCTCCTCAGTGGTCTCTAGGTGCTGCAGTCCCATGCTCAGCATTTCACTCCTTTGAATTCTGCTCCAGTTAGCTTGGCCACCTGCATCTTCCCTGGCTTCCCTCTGATTTTCCTCTCATCAGCAGCCTGCGTTAGTGACCAGATGCAATTTCAGGAACAAAAGTGGAAGCAGATGGGAAGAAAAGATTAAATCCTTTTTTCCTTTAGTGCTTCTGGTGCAGGGACACAAAATCCCACTTAGGCCCTGCCACATCCAGGCCTTTGCTCACCTATTAGGCTTATTTTTAGTCTCATTGCCCTATGGAGAGTGTAATGACCTCTTGCATGAGATTTCAGGAAACTCTACAGGTCAGGACCAACTCCACATCTTCTTGTTTTATTTCTGTGTATGGTTATCATTTCTGGCCTGTATGGAAACCCCCTGTATGTCAGAAACAAGGTTTGGGCTCTCTCCAGAAATGCTTCAGATGTTGTATAACTTGACTTTCACACTGATAAAATGGCAGAACATCTTTCCATCCCTCCTTCCCACATCAAGCATCCCTCTGCCTCTGTCAAAACCTAATCACAAGTGAAGATGTCCCCCACAGAGGACCTCTTTATAACCATAGCAACTCCATCAGCAGCTCATGGTCACATTGCAGAGCTGCTAGCCAGGAAGGATGGTTTTCTTGCTCAGAGGGGGCACCTGCAAGTGTATTTTCCTACTCGATAATGAAAGCAGGACAAAAGCACATTCAAGGCTCATGATTGCTGTTTCTTGGACATGTGATGACTTTAAAAAACAGGCAGACGGGAAGAATGGTCAGAGTAATGTGAATGAGTGGGGAAATGCAATTTCCAAACACAGCAGTTACATTGCAAAAGCAGCTGATGATTCATGAGCATTAGCAAAGGGTTTTGACCATCTTTTCAAATTACATTAATTTTGTTATTGCTCTTGCAGTGGCTGAGAACCTTTTATTGCATTCATTACCCTTTTAAAAAGTAATACTAAGGCTGTTTTCCAGAATAGTGACTGCGTGTATCACAGCTGTGGTTCTGACAATAAATAGTTCTGTGAGGTGTGTTGGCTTATTCCAGCATCGGCTGCTGTGTATTAGCTCTCTGAAAATTAACTATAAAATGACACCTCCAGAGTCCAGAGTTCATAGTTTTTAAATTTTTCAAATCAGTGGCACTCACATTTCAAACAGGTCTATTTCTTTGCTGCCCTAGCTGCCAGCTGCTGCAGTTCAGTGCTAACTTAGCATCACCAGTTAATGAACTTTCTCCAAACCACGCCTTGCCTTGAGTGACCCAGTGCACTCTCCTTTTCTTTTGGCATTACTGTGGCACTGCTTTCAGGTTGCTGCAATCCACCTCCATCTAAACAACTGTGTGTGTAGAGATTATTCCTCAAAATGTCTTGTGTTCTTACTCAACTTGGTTCAGCCTGAAGCAGAGTAAAGTGCATAGAAATGAGACCTTTGTAGCCCTTCTGGCTCAGTTTTGCAGTTTGCCGTAACCTCATAGAAATTGTGAAATTGTTCAGATGATTTCAGGAAGGAAAAGAGAAGAAGACAAAGAAAGCTGGGATGGTGATATAAACTTATTTTTCACTGAGAAACTGGGCCCAAAAAGGAATGAGAAATATTTACATAAAAATGTGAGTAACAACTTTTCTATTCAAAGTTAATTTTAAACACAGAGGTTTTTATTTCACCTTAAAAACTAGAAGTCCTTTGGTGCTTAAATCTATAAGAAAGCATTTTGCTCTAGGCCAGATTAAATATTTTGTTAGAAATTAAATTATCTTTTTCTATTACAAACAGGCCCTAAAATTAATTATTTCTAGAGTCTTGAGGAGAAATAATGGAAATTGAAAACACAAGTTTGATGCTACCCTGCAGGAAAAAAAGGACTTGTTTCTGTATGCAACACTGGTGGTATTTTTATTCGTCACTAATACTAACTTCGTTTCTGGTACAGATACATCATAAAAATTCAAAGCTATATAAGCAGTCTGGAATCTGAGAAACATGATTATCATGAACGATGCTAGAAGCTCAAGCTATTCAGCTTATCAAAATGAGAGAGAAATGAGGGAGTTTAGGTTATTCTAGAACAGAAAGAAAACAGGTAATTTATGTCAACCTTACAGAGAGCTAATTTTAGTTTCCAAGGTTTGAAACCAGATTTCTAGTATTGAGTGTCAGGCTTTGCAGTATCCCTTAGACAAAGGTTCCTTGCAGAAACACTTTCCATAATGATATTTATGGATCAAGACAGGAGAGTAGGTATAGCCTGTGTGGTTGTTCATTGTATCTGAATGAGGACGTAGGAACTCTGAAAGATATTAGGTTTTTGTAGTGGAAATGCACTTTTCCCTGGCAGCACAGAATAAAAGATCGATTTGTACTTTGCGTTATTTTGTCTCCTCTTCAACAAGGTTGCAAATCAGGCTCTCTATATGAGAGCTCGGGATGGCTGTTCCCTGGCAAAGAACTGAACCTGTATTTGTTGGTTATTACTTCTGAATCTTTAACAAGGAGACAGCTCTTCTACAGATGGTAATGCTCAAAAATATTACACCTATCCCTAGGAAAAAAAGTTGCAAGAAAGCTAGGACTGAAAGTGCATGAAGAAAAATGGGAATTGCAAGTATGAGCAACTCTATTTGAACTAAAAAAGGCATTGCAAATCTGAGCATTCTCATTTAAGTGATGCTCTACAAGCCACCATGATGAATAAAGTATTGCATTAAAATTATCAAAAATTCAGACAAACTCCCTTCTTGGAAATGGGCAATTATATAAGCTGGTTGCTGAAAATACAATTTGTATATTTGTACAATTTTTTTATTTTACCATTGCAACGCTTTATTTTCAAGTATTTTTTAAAGTTCAGCCTGCATAGCTCAAATTTGGATTCACATTTGAGTGTAATTTTTCTACATAAAGTAGATCAGCTACTGGCAGCACTTGAATTAATGGTGGTTTATGAATTTGGACCATGAGCAATAAATCCTGTCTTCATTGTCACAGTTGATGCTGTGCGTTGTGTAGGATCACAATATTTGGAGTGTGTCTTGATATTTGCATGGAATATTTAGTTTTCTTATTTATTTTGCACTCCATATAGCTTTCATCAAAAAGAGTCTTGAACAGATGTTGAGCAGGTTATTTAATAGGGGGTTTTTATGTAGATAAATTAGGAGAATTGCAACTACTTTCCCAAGCGATGCTTAAGATCAAAAATAAATCCTGGTATGCTTTGTCCATATCAATGATGGGTCCATGGTGGGTGATGCATTCTTGACAGAAAAAGAAATGTCTTTTTCATAAGTAGTCTTGTGAACTCGAGGTAGACCACTGAGAGAAAAGCCTAATTAATAAAAATTGACTGGAAAAGTGCCTTAGGGCCTAACTTTTCTTGTTGAGTTCAGGAGGTGCACTTTTTCAACGCTTCTTAAAATTGTGTCTGCCCCTGGTGAAGTTGGAAATCCCATTTCTGTTATCTCTGAGGATCTGTCAGAGCTGAGTGCCTTGAAATTCTGGTATGGGGTCTCTGCCCGTGACAGTGCTGTGGTCATGCCTTTCACGTATTCTTTTCAGGAAATGCTTTTCCAAGCTAGGTGACCCTGCCTTGGATCTTCCACAAGTCTGAAAGCTGTCAGAATGTTCCCAAGAGTCCTGGTTTTCTTTCTTGACAATAGCTTCTGGCACCAATGTTGGGATCAGCCATCCAGCATCCTCCCACCACAGCATCCCCGGAACATCAGATCTGTGCTTCAGCCCTCGCTTCATTTTGACAGACAGTTTTCAGGAGCTATTGGGACAAATACAGAAATACTTTCCAGATGCAAGGAGGAGTGACCTCCTCCAGCTTCCGGGGATAATCCCAGGAAGTTGTGGCTCTGTCCTTCAGCACTGGGGTTTTTTCTGTCCCATCTACGTTCAAGCAAGTAGATGGAAAGTGTTCTGTGCCAGCTAAAGTCTGCTGAAAACTGAGAGCTTTTTGGTGATGTTGATTACCAGATTAAACTGGTGGCAAAAAAACAGCTTTTCCAACCTGTGAACTGCTATGAATCTTTAGGTAGCTTCCTATTTTTAAGTCACTTCAGTGTTCTTCAGGAATTTTCATAGCTGCCACATCTCATTCTAATCACAAACGTGAGTTTTCTCACCCCTGACTGACAATGGGTTCCTTGAAGCTGTGGTTGTGCACTCCAGTCTTTATCAAAGAAACTGCCCTCGTACCTTTGGAGAGCAGCTGTTGATCTGAAGCACTTCCTGTGTAAAGACTTCAGTTCAACACTTGCATGAATCTTCCATCCTGCATGCCCTCCAAAAGCTTTATGAGATGACCTGAAGTCTCTGAATGAATCTGATGCTCTCCAAGACTTGACTCCCACCCAGGAGTTTGTGTAAAATCTGAAAAGGTTCTTCTTCTTCTAAAAGGATAACCCTGATAGAGAATTTGAGTATTTACAGAAGGAAACACAGAAGGAAAAAATGTAGCAGACACATGCTTTTAATGCTGTTTCTGTTAAGATAGTTGTTGTGTAAAATAGGGCTATATCTTCAGAATCTGCTACAGATCTACTTGGCCAGAGACTCTTGAGCATCCAGCATGTTAGGATGCCCTTAACGGATTTCTGAACATGCAAAGCAAGAGCTTTGTTCTAAGTTCAGTGACTTCAGCTGATGTGACTTTTCAGAATTAACATCTTGATTGGTTGCCAACTGGAGAGTGCAGTGCAATACCTAGTGTTAGCAAAGGGAAGGTTACCTACAAACAAAGGGGCTTTTGCTTTCTTTTTTTTTCCTTGTTTTTCTGGAGGCAAGAAGATAAAAGAGCCATCACAGAACAAAAATAAAGGTTATTTACCAATAACTCCTTTCCAGCAGTCTCTTGTGGAGCAGGCACCCACAGGAATTCAGAGCATTCAGCTTTACCTTGGAGATGGACAGAATAATAAGGGATGGGACAGAGTAATGAGAGAGCAATGCCAGCCAGAGCAAAAAAACAAAAACCAAACAAATAACCACATTACAGCCCCACTGAGAAAAATGTCATACGTATTGATTTATTTTGTGGAATATCATGGATGTTTAGTTCCATTGATGCCCTGAAGTGGCCACCTAAAAAACAGACTAGACAAAAGTAAGAGAATAAAAGCAGGTATTTATTTGAAGGGCCTTCAAAGGTACACCCTAGGGAGTCAAAATAGGCTCCACCCAAGTGGGACACCAGGTCACGGGTTCTTCGCACTTTGTTTGGTCCATTTGCACGTCAGGGTTAATTCTCCAGTTATAACTTCAGTTAATGATGTAGGTTTGTGCCCCCTCTCAAGGCTTTAGTTTACACATTTTGGGGCCTGGGATAATCTAGGTGTCCTCGGAGAGCAAATCTAGAGAAGGTTTGTTATGCCTAACCAGCCTGAGAGAACAGTAGTTAACAGGTGACACAAAACTTCAGAGTTACTCACTAGGCATTACAGGATTTGAAAAATATAAAAGGTAAAACCTAAGGCATCACATAATAGAGGAGAATGGCAAAATGGGTCTGCAGTTCCGGGGCAAAAAAAATACAGGTTGTGAGGGGTTAGAAGTTCACTGCAGTGTGCAAACCATAGTCCTGTTCAAAGTGCATCCTCCATTAGAGCAATGCTGTCTTGTGGAAAATCTACTTTCCCTTTGGAGGACAAAGCTGCTGTATAATTAAGATAATTATTTTTTCTATAGATGTCTTTCATCTTATTTTTCTAGCTAGTTGTGGGCTTTTTAACTTGGGAAATCTTTTAGAAGGTGCTAATAAGAAAAAAACTGAGCGACTGGCTGCTGAAATGAGTCAGCTGAGGGGCGTTTTTGCTTAACTTGGCCCAGTGGGAACAGATAATAATCTAGTGAATAAGAAAGATTCCATGTGTGAAAGACCATGGTCTCCATTCTTAATGCAGTGTCTGTGCTGGAGACCTTTTCTGAACCAGGCTTTTATCAGATGCAAACCATAAAGGCACCAGCGAGGCATGGTAGCTGTGGATGCACTACTTTTTATCTCTGCACAGTGAGCCCTGTGTTCTGGAGGAAAGCCTGATGCTGTAAGTACAGCTTCACATGGCTGCTCTTCCCACCTGCCCCTTGTAACCAGGAGGGAGCTGGGGCATCATTCTGTATTTTCTGTTGGGATCAGTAATGTCCTGGAGCTCATGGATGAGCACCATGAGACAGGGACCTCTCTCAGAGCCTCTCAAAAGCTCCATGCATGTTAAATTTTTCCTCTAAACCACGGCAGCCTAATTAAGAGCTTTTTGTACCTTATGGCTTTGATGGCTCCTGAGGTGAGGGCTTCACACCTCGTAGCATTTCAGCAGGGTAGGGTGTGGAGGGGGACAGAGCTGTACAGGTTAAGAAGTGCTGTTGTAAGTAATTAGTAGGAGGAAAATAGTTTTGCTGCTTGGCTGCCACGTGTGGCATTGCACGCTCCATAAAGATGATGGGATTTGCCTGCTGCTCCGTTCTAACAGGGCTCTGTGCATGTGTCTGCTGCTCTCAGCGCTGAGATCTCGTGTTGTACCAGAGCAAAAAGCTCTCGTGTGGGAAATGATCACCTCTCTTTAAACAACACCTACACATGAGGAAATGTTGTAACACGTGCTCCCTGTGCTCGAATTGCACCCCCTTTAAGATGCTTGTGATCCCCAAACCTGCTGCCACTCCACTGTGATATTGCTGCAATACAGTGATGTACAAAATAGTTAGGGATTTGGTGACAGGCAGCATTTGTTATGTAGTGGTTAGAGGTGGATTGGGTGCTCCTTATCATGTGTCAAGAAAAGTAAAATTGCCCAGACCTATGGTATATTTTTGCAAAATCCTGGCATGCTCATGTTATTTAGCTGCTTTGGAAAACATTGCCTGCAAGTCTTGTCTAGGTAGACAATGTACTGTTGTTACTTACTGCATGTCAGTATGAAGAGAAATTAAACTAATTACATTTTAAGGCCCAGTGACTAGCAAGTTTTGTGCCATTTTTACATGTCTCTATGAAGCACAGGAGCTCTTGTCTCTCCAGTGCCGCTTACCAGGTAACTGATTTTTTATCAGACTGTTATAAAAGCTCTCATCTGTGATTTACTGTGATAGAAGGCAGGGAGGCTAAAATTAGCCCATTTACTCCCTTCAGCCACTTACCCATATTGCCACTGCTCCTTCTCCAGTCAAATGAGGTCAATCAGCTTGACAACCCTAACCTCTCCACTAAACCTTTAGTTGAGGAGAGCAGCTCCAACAAGGCTCAGAAGGTCAAAATCTCCTTGAGGGAGAATTAGGCACTAAATGTCCATGGGGCCATGTGCCCTAGTTAGGGAAAGATTTGCTGTTGACTCTGCCAGTGCCATGTCTTAATGCACCCACGCTTCCAACCCAGGGACATCTCCCTCAGTTAAGGGAGACATTTCCTCCCATGTTCTGGGTTAAACATCCTGTCTCAGCTTGGCCACCCTATCATCTCTACATCCCAGTGGCTGCACTGCTACCTGGCAGGTGTTTACCACCTCCACTCATATCCCATCTCTGCCTCTCTTTTCTAAGTGCACAATTGTTTGTTTTGGCCTCAGTTCATAACCCCTTATTTTCTAATCTTTCTTGCCTTGTGTGTGATCTATTTTGCCTCTTCTTAAGCTTGTGATCTACAAAGCAGAAGTCAACTGGTATTGTCAGGTAAAGAGGAGCGTATTACATCCCCATGTTCGCAGGCTGAAAAGAAACGGTGATGATCTAAAGCACTGCACAGCCCACAGCTGTGCATCAGAGCTCTCAAAACAAGATACCAGCTTTTCAAAAGAGCTACATTTAAAGAAAAGGAAAAAGAAACATTTAAAGAAAAGGAAACGCATCTTTCATTTTCCCCTCTGGTTTTCAAGCATCTCAGAGTTATGCTCTGGGGTTCTACTCACAGCAATGCACACTGCAAGCAATGAAGAGAACAGCTAAAAAAAATGAAAACCTGAAATTTTCATTGGCCTTCCTCAGTATGTACTTTAAGGAGAAGGCTTCATTAGGAGAACTGGAAATGTTGCCAATGCAAAAGATCAGCATGTCCAAGGAGCATGGAGTTTTCTCCATGTGTTTTCTGGACACCAGACTTCAAGCAACTGTGTGACCTTAATCTCTCTCTTGAAAGCAGGGCCCTCCTCCTGACTTAAAAATCTAAGCTGGTAAACAAAGCTCAAGCATCCCAGAAGCCACTATAATGTGGCCACTATTCCAATCAAGTCTCTTCCTAGCCCGAGGAGCATGCACAGGACTGGAAAGACAGGTAATAGAAGTAAATGTAAAACAGGTTCATTCCTCTGAAGGAAAAATACAAAAGAAAAATCTTAAAAGTGTCCTTAAAATTATTTTAAAATTAAGTGTGAATCTCTATTTCTACTGAACCCACTCCAGCAGCTGGTGAGTCTTCACATGGCATTTATTCTCTTTGTTTATTTAAGAAACAGAATCAAAAAGTAAGCAGTAATTTTGAACTTCATTCTTAAGTCTAAAGGGTTTCACTTAAAACCTGGTTAGACTCAGTGCTTGCACTAAAAATAAGCTTGGAAAAATCAAGTTTGCAATGTTAAATATTAATTCGATTTGCAAATATGTGCACAGTCTTAAGGAGCTTATCTATCACGGCCAAGACATAGAACCTGACTTCTCTTGCAGATGTGAAAAGAACCAATAGTTTTGTCAGCATTACTGCTCTAAAGTAAAACAAGTACAAGAAGAAAATCAGCCAGTATATTTTTGTCTGCAAAACTTTCTGTGCTGGGCTGCCTGGCCTGGCTTTCCTCTCTGGCAGCAGTGGCAATGAAACAAAATGTGCCTCCCACCCCTGTTACAGGAGTGGCTGCCTTGGGTTTCCAGCAAGGGGAAAATCTCTGCTGCCCTGTTCTGCAGCTGGCTCCATTTCCTTTGCTCCCATTCACCTGTAATTGGAATCACACAATCAGAAGTCCCTGGTTAGAGGCTCCTTGGGCAGCAGGTGTTGGGTCACTCCCAGGGCGTGGGCATGGCCGTGTGCTCAATGGGTTGCTGGTTGTGATGTCTCTGCTGCAGCACTCTGCTCGGCTGAAGGGATGGGAATGGAGAGAAGGTGAGTGCCAGAGGGTCTGCTGTGACTTCTGCAAAGCAGGCAGTGCTGCTGCTGGCCCTCCATAATCTTTCAACTGGTACAAAGAGCTTTTCTTGAGCAGGCAGTGTGGGTGAGCTTTGACTTTTCGCATCCACCTTTACCAGAGAAGGTGATGAGTGGCTGGTGCAGGCTCTGGTTCAACAGCACTACAGCTGAAGGTGCCCCTCTCCAACAGAGAATTGCTGTGCTGGGGATTTAATTCCAATTTTTCAAAGAGCTGGCTGGAAAACAAGCATTCAGTTTCAAAGGGGGGAAAATAAGAAGAAACCTAAGCTTCCGTATCCGATTTTTTCCAGGGATTTACAGCTTTTCTTAATGCAAGCAGATTTCTATATCTGATTTTCCTGTGCCCTGCAGTAGCTTCCTAAAGTAAAGATTTGCTTGCAGGGGCAAGAGACTCTTATCTCTGTCTCTGGCATGACTTCTCTTCCTGATAACCTCTGTTAAAAAGGAGATCTCACTTTCCATCCTTACTTTGAACTGGGCAAGAAGGATAGGAACCCAGTCTGCCTATATCCTGCATGTGCATCTTGCTCTCTGAAAAATTTTGTCAGAATATCCAGTTTGATCTGAAACCCAACCAAAAAGAGAAGATTGAAAGGAAAAAACCACTAATCTTCTTAGTTTATCATTAAAATCAGCATTAGAAACTAGTCATATAAAAAATGAATAAACCACACAAACCTCACTGGAATCTGCCCAACCCTAAATATCCACAGAACAATCTCCATGTAAAGCTCCTTCTGCCATCACAATCTCCACAATCAATCACAGCTGTATCTTTGTATCTGAACGTTCCTAGTGTCTTTTTTGTTCTGTTTTGTTTGGTTTTGTTTGGTTTTGTTTTTTTAACCAATTGTCTGAGTTTTAATACATCTTTATTTTAAAAAAGGGTATTTACAGGTTTTTTTTTTTCTGGAAAAAGCCCCTGCTCCTAGTTTTTGCCAAGTAGGAGAGGAATGAATCTGACATTACCTTAGGATTTCATCTATTTAGCCCCATCTGCAGGCTGTGTCCATGAGGTGTGCAATACATATGCTTGATGTCTCTCTTCAGTCGAGCACTCCCAGGGAGAGAAGTATCCCCTGGAGTTTGTCTGACCCAAATTAGGTGAAGAAATTGCAGTTAAGGACAGCTGAGTGATCCAAGGTGCGAATGGCTCAGAGCTCAAGGTGCCAAGTGGTGCTGTAGAGGGCCGTGAAATGCTGCAGCTTTGCTGGAAGTGTGGAGAAGGATCTCGGTTCCTTCTTCCACCACCCGCTTGTGTCCCTGGCTGCTGGTGCTGCTCTAATCCCCTCGGAGCTGGAGAAGGGCTGTGATACTGCCCAGCTGCCATGAGGGCCATGTCCCCTCCAGTCCCCTAGGCATGATTGCTTTGGAGTTCCCCTCCAGGCCAGTCCTGCCCAGAGCCTAGTCTTGCTGGTAACCCCGAGGTTGTGTTTGGGAAATGCCTGTGGCCAGCAAGAGAGAGGCTGTGCTGCAGCAGCAGCCTTCAGAGCTGTCAGTGATGTAGAGACTGAGCAATAGAGTCAGCCAGCTGCTTGCTTGGGAAGTCATGGCTAATACACTTCCACATCTTCAGCCTTTCCCACCTGTCATGTAGTCTGCCAAACTGCTCTTTTCCCTTGCCTACTCTTTCCTCCACGCTTCTCTTAGGAAAACAAGCGAATATACCAACTGCAAAAGGGAACAGAGAGACCGGGAACTGGGTTCAGCTGCTGCTTTCACCACTTACCTGAGGTTTGATCTTTCCATTCTTGCTTCATGGTCTCTCCCTCAGCTTTCTGCTCTGTACAAGCAGAGTGGTAATAATTGCTGTTAATGAAAATACTTTTAAGATTAGATGCTTTTAGAACATTAACACAGTGCAGTCCTGAAATTTGTCAAAAGTTATGACAACTTCATGTAGAAATTCTCCTGTGGAACAAAAGAGACAAATATTTTGAGAGGCTTACAAGTTAATGTTATGACAAATGCCAGGATCCTATTTTCCAGACTGTTCTGTTTTACCTTCTCTCTGTTCTCTACCTGGGGGCTGCATTACAGCTTTGCTCCCAGCAGTTGCAGACAGCTGCTGTTTGCAGGGGGGGAGCTCCTGTGGCATTATTTATGGCAGCTCTCAGCGAGGGGACAGTGATTTACTGTGTGCCATCTTCTGCAGCTGTGAAAGTGCACCATGGCGACAGGGACATTCAGTGGAATCCTGATTTTTCAGTCTGACACCGAGGTAGAGAAAGGTGAGCTGGCTGGGTAAAAATGAAAGCCTCTTTATATCCTCCTTTGCCCTCCCACAAATAGGCTTTTACTTTCTGGAATTGGGAAATTAGGGTTGGGAATACACTGGCATTCATACTTCTATCTCTCCTGCTGGACAAATCTTTGAAGAGAAGTGAGGACAGTCTTGATTCTTCCTCTAAACCTAAGTGGCCTTTTTTTATGTAGCTTCCCTTCTCTTGCCTCTCCCCCAAAGCCTGCATCTGACTGCATCTGCTCTGCGTCTGACTCCCCTTGCTAGGGAGACTCTCTGATGATTTTGTCACCAGATTTGCCCCATGCTCTGAGCTGCACCACATGCAGGGTGTCAGCAACAGGAGTCCTCGCCCAGGAGCTCTCAGGTCTGCCTCTGCCTGCAAAAAGGAGCCCACTAGTCTGTGCTGCCAAAAAGAGCTGTAGAATTTGACTTCATGCCCTTGATCTTGAAAAAGGGATGCACAGATCAACTGAGCAGGCTCATGGGCTTATCCAAATTGAATCTCGGTGCCAAGTCTCTTGATTTTGACCTATGCTGTAAAAGCATTAAATATCCTACAAAGCCATTGGCATTCTGTACAGGGAAAATGATAGAATAGCACCAGGGAATGCCTTGCATTTTCTTTCTGGAGTTATTTCTTTCGACCACAGTTTATCTGGCACAATGCACAGGAAAATGATGGGATGTGTTTTGTAACGTTTCACAGGAAATCCTGGCATTGCCTTCTGTCAGTGGTAGTGAACCATGCCAGTCAGCTGTGGCACAGTGTCACGGGACACTGAGCAAGCCCAGCTTAGTGGCCCCTGTGGGAAGCTGCATGGGAAGCTGCTTCATGAGCTGTGTCTGCTGGAGAGGGAGTAAAGGGAGAAGGAGGGAAAGGTTCATTTGTTTGTTCCCAAGATTGCTCCTCTGAGGTTCGCATGGTAGAAATTGCAAAACTGGAAGTGGGATTGATAATTCTATAAAAGACATGACTGTAGGTACAATAATGGAGGGCAAGCAAGCCCATTATCTGGTCTGGCTGACTATGAAAGATTTTTGCTCCAAGGCATCTGCTGTAATTGAAGATTTGGTTGGTCAAGCTGTAGAATACTTTTAGGATACAAAAGATGTATGCTGTCATTGCTGTGCAAGCTTATGTTTCCTTTCTGCTATTCTCCTGAGCTGAATGGAATACTGAATTACTGACCTCCAGGTCAGTAATCAATGTGTGAATGATATGGATCAACATTTCAGGGGAAAAAAGGTGTGAGGTGAAAAGCAAAACTTCAGGTCTTCCTGCTAGCTCCTTTCTGATCTGCTTCCTCCAGCAACAAAAGGAATGGTAGATCTTGTTTGTTCTGCAGCGTTCCAAAGTACTAAATTCCAGAGGCAAAAAAAAAAATATAATAACATTACACACATGAACAGGTACAGCCCTTGCTTATCGAAATGCAGAGGAGACCAGGGGACCTGATTAGGCAAATTTTGTGAGACAAGAATACAGCCAAGCTCTTGAAAAACCACAGCATTAGCAGGAAGCTGCCTTTATTAACAGAATAAACACTCAGTCCTCCTGCAGATTGTTATCCAGATTGAATGGTGCTTGGTTCTTATCAAGACACTTCTTCATAACATGGAAATCTCAGGTAGTGTGCTCCTTCAAGCAAACACCATGCTGCTTAAAGCCTGATTCCTATCATGCAGAGTAGCCTTCAGCCCCTGTGGACACACACTGCAGTGGGAGGTGGGAAATAAACCATCAGTTATTAACTTTCCTGAACACCAGCAGGGTGTTTCACCTCTCTGCATTGCTAGTAGCCCTGGGGAGCACAAAAAGGGACTTTGATGGCCAGGAAGTTCTCCTGTTGGCTGGAAAACTGCAGACACAGAGGTGGCAGCCTGGCATGCTGATGCCTTCCTGAAAGTAATCACTCAGTCTGGTGAAGAAGAGCAACTTCCTGCCTTATCTCCCCATTCCATGAGAGCAGCAGGGTTGCAAAAGGCAGCAGCAGCACAGCCTATGGGTTTGTGCTGCGCACAGATTGAGCAGAGCACTGCGCTCACGCAGCTTCTTGCTCGCAAAGTTGTACTACTTTATCTTCCATAATCTGCATTTAGGAGAGGTTAAACCCTCCCTTGGGGGACGTTAAAAGATCTGAACGCTCCTCAAAGTAGAGACATTTATGATCTCATGTCTTGAGGAAGGTTGGATGCAGGTTGGAAGGGAAAGTAGTAAGAGCAAGCCCCAAATCAGCCAAGGTGCCCTAAGCAATATTTCCAGGGTGTCCATCTCAGGCAGATCTGTTTGTAACCTGAGCTAGCCTTGTGTCAACAGTGTGGTTTAACACACATTTAGCCTTAACAGAAGGAGCACACTTCCTCAAACCCCAAGGTGTAGAATAAGAATAAAATAAGCATTTTTTAGTCCAATCCACTCTTCAGTGCCTCCAATAAATTTGGCAGGGACTCTTATAATTTCTAGTCAGAATTGTGACTTTTCCTTAGGCTTCCTTGGATAGCTTCTGCACTGCTGTGTGTATTTGAAGAGTATTCATTGGTATGATTTGAGAAAGGCTTTAAAGAAAGAACATATTTCGGGGGTGTCTCTAGAAATGGTTCCTCTATGAAATGCTTTTACTTGGGAGAACACATCAAAGTAATGAATTAAATTTTGAAGCAATAATATATCCTACACAATAATCTTAAACGTTTTTACTTTCATTGTCCAAAGGATTTTCTGTAGAGGGCTGCCCTCAGTATAATGTAGATGTATAAGGTTGGTTATTGCACTAATATGCATGTTCATGTACCAAAGTAATGGCTCAAAAACTCAGTGTGTTTAAAATCCTGTATGGGAATGAATCTGGGAAGCTTTCACTACTGTAACCAAGTACCAAGAAGATAAAAGCATTTGAGATATTTTTAAATGTCAGATTTCAGACACAAAGCATATTACTGTGATTTGATCTTCAGACTCTGTATTTATCTGTCTAGCCTCTCCTATTCTATCAACAACTCTGTTCACCTTGGAGATAGCTATAAGCTATTGATTTGGGGTCTGTAAAATCCAAATTATGATATTTAAATCAAGGTATGTAAATCATTCAAAAATCATATCAAAAAGGCAATTTTGAAGGTTTTGGTTTAATTTTTAAGAGTTTAAAAAAAGCACTGTACAAGCAGTTTAAAACATGAGAGAATCATCAGCCAAATATTTTTATCATTTTTGCTTAGGTAAATAGCAGATAGGTGTCAAATGTGCAAGGGTCTTACTTTAAAAAAGAGCTGGTAGACTGTCAGTTCAAGGAACTTAGTGTAGGTAATGTGTCTTCTGTTTCTCGAAATACAGATTTAGGCAGTTTGTACAAGAATGAGGCTCCATACTGCCCGAAGCATGACTCCAAACATGATCATTCCCAGGTTCTTGCACTGAAATGAAAGATCATTTCCTGCACCCAATAGCCCAAATATCACAGTGTGCTTAAGGATGCTGCTGACATTTTCAAAGACCACCCAAGGTGTTGCTGTTCTGACTGCAGATCTGCTCTCCATGGGACTCACTGTCTTTTCCTTTCCATCTCTCTTGCGTCTCTTTGGCTTGCTTTCATTCTTGTCAACTCATTGGAGTCCAATTTTGATATTAGCAAATACCATATTGTCATAGCTGGAATAAGTGCTTGACTTTTAATGGTAGCATAAACATACACAATATATAAAAATTGAAGTTCAGTAGTCACCACAGTTCTTAAAATCTTAAGATGATTATGGATTTGATTTTTAATGTCATTGCTTCTTAGCTGAAGACAAGGCTTGTGTGTTCATCCAGTGCAGCCAGGTTCAGTGAACTAGTTTATTTATCCTTCTCACAGCACATCGGGAGAAGCTCTAAACAGATTAGTTAAAGTTATTCCTTATGATCTAATTAAAAAAATAATACCTTAAAAAATAATTCCTTAGTATTTCATTTTGGTGTTTTCTTAATGAAAACATTTTGGTGTTTGATTTATTGCTTTGTGTCCAAAAATTCTGAGAATGCACTTTGAAATAGTAATTGAGCCTAATAACTGTTTGCATCTCACTCTTTGAAAAAAAAAAAAAACAATAACAAAGTCAAACTAAAGTGTTTGTTTCAGTCGTTTTCTTTCTCCTGGTAAGCAGAAGAGCAGTTATTTACATGACTTGTTAACCACAGGGCTTCTCAGGCAGGGGTCAGCTGACAAGTCACACTGGAGGAAATGTTCAGTGAGGTGAGATTTGAGGCAGAAGACACCTAAGAAGTATGCAGTGGCTGAGAGGGCACTTTCCAAGCCTTCCATTTTTGGTTAATCAAGGTATCCTGTACTGATTCAAAAAAATGCCACTTTTGTCACAACCTGTCTAGAAGGATTGGGGCTCCCAGGTGGACTCTCTATTGGGTTCTGCTGTCTGAAAATTAATGATGAAACTCCTGCTGACTTTGAACATTGGGGTTTCCTGATTTTGTGTGAAATTATCAGTTATTTCAGTTCTGAGAGGAGCTCCTGATTTACTAACACACTGCTTGGGACCTGCAGCTCAAGTCCTCGAGTTGTATGAATGTAATCTTAAATTCTGCTCATAAAGCCCCAATATCACTTTTGGCAGCCTCCAGGGTAGCACAGGCTCTACTGCAGGGAACAGCATGAAGAGAGTGTAAGTTTAGGAAGGAGAGCTGTCGCCATTCCGTGGCAGTCACATGCACCACAGCTGATTTGTGGATCTTGGAGGCAACTTTGGAAGCACGGGCAGTTAGACATATTTCCCAGGCCAAACTAAGGACAGGGAATGCAGAGCTGTCCCAGTGGAGGGGAGCACATCAAAGTCTGCTCCGTTCTTCTGCAGACTCCACGAGCTGTCCCTGCTCTTGCTTTTGGCTTATGATAATGAAAGCAAGAGGAAAATTAGGTCCGGGGTGTTCATGTGGCCATGAAGTACTGAATTTTTTATAAAGCCTAGTAACTGTCATTTTTCAAGTAATTTTCTAAAATAGGGCTGGAATGGGGGTAGTGCACAGGAACCAATGTACCTTGAAAGTACATTTCTTTGTTTTAATAAGGCTGGCAGTGTACCGTGACTCGCCATAATGAATTAATTTGGTGTTTACCATAACAGCACTGAGCTTAATGAACTCAAGATATTTATGCAACTGTCTGTAGATGTTCTCTTGTCATTTGGGATTTATAAATAGGTACTAATATTTTTATCAGTGCTTTCTCTTGAGCAGGAAAGTTCTTCACAGTGAAAGGCCATTAAAGCTCACTTCTATTTTTCTATATAAAAAGTAAGCAGAAGATCTTTAATAATTTGATTTTTATCTTTATGTAGGTTTCTGAATTGTTAGTATGTACTCAGCAAAGCTGTTTAGCTTGAACAAAACTATTGTAGAGCTGTTCTTATCAAATTCCACCAGCCATATAATAAATAGAGTTAATATCTCATTTCTTATTACGGCAGATGCCATTTCATTTAAAGTTAGCCTTCTGCATTTGAAAGGGAGTGTCCATGTAAGTTCAACAGATTTAGGTAAAAAGAAGTTCTCTAAATTGAACAAAGTGATACTAATTTATGGAATCCAAGTGAAGAGTGCTGCATGGTTAGAAGGTGATGGATTGTTGCTGAACAAAACAGAAGGTCAGCTGCCTTCTCTCTTTTAATATTGTTTGATATGCAAATTCATAATGCTGAACAGCAGCTCTGGTTTACTACTGCTTCTTCTGTCATCTCTGGAAGGCAAGATGCTTATCCTTGTTTCTGTGCACTGACTTCCTACTGACAGCAGTGTGGTGCCAAGCACTGCTGAAGGGCAGATCAGAAGGCGGCCACCTGCCTGCCCTCGTGGGCCTCCACTCAGTTGGGCTTAAGTCTGCTTGGGGCCCCTGCCATAAAACAGGCTTTGCAGCTGGACCCGAGGGCACTCTTTTGCTGGGTTAAGTGGTGGGAACGGGTGCAGGGGGAGCACTGCTTCGTTTAATCTGGCAGCGTTTGGCTGGCACACAAAATTTCCTCTCATGGAGCCCATGATTGGCAGCTCATTAAAAAGCTGGCTTAAAAAAAAAAAAAAAAAACCAACAAAACACACAGGAAAACAGATAGTCTCTTCGAAACCAAAAATTCTCGCAGATGTCATGATCTGTGGTAGAAGGAAAGGCTGGTATATCAATGATCTCTGTTTCCAGGTGCTTTGCTCATCTTGCAACTTCTCCATAGCATCACTTCAGGACAATGACTTCTGCCCTACACCTTCCCACATGTCCTTTTCTTGGCTGAAATATGATGCTATAAATCTTATAAATATGATTTATGGTATCAAAGTCTCCCTCAAGGCCTCAAGGATGAGGGCAAAATATGAAAACTCAGCAGGTCTCAGTAAGACAGTGAGGTACGACTGATGGGAGAGGAGATGAAAAGGACCCCAAGTGTCTCCTACTTCCCTGTCTCCATTCTTATTTCCTGCTTCCTTCCCCCTGGCTGTCCCATGAGGCAGCAAGCCAGGCTGGGCAGCAGCCATCCCTCTCTGGCACCACAGTCCTGAGCCAGCCTTCCAGGTGGCACCACTGAAAGCTGCTCTGCTGCCACAAGATGACCCTGCTTTGCCAAAACCTAATGCTTGCTCAGGGAGATGCAATAGGAGCTGGCAGCGCTCCAATTGTTGCAGTAAATAGGAAAGATTTAGGCCCTTGCTTCACTGAAATAAAAAACCCACAAATTCTCCTTGCGGGTCCCTACTTGTCTAACTTTGATAATTGAAGGACGCTTACAAATCAGCTTAGTTTTATATCTTGCTTGAAGAGGAGAACCAAATTCTGCAAAGATTTTGTACCAGATTTTTGTTAGAAAAGCTCCAGTGAGAAGGTTTTGCCTGAGGAATTCAACTTTTGGCTAGCCACTGCAGGAGTTACCAGAGGTCTTGTGTCTGCCTGATCCCATCTGCAAGCACTGAGTGCTCCCAAAGCGACCCATGGGAGCCCCCTTGGAGCCAACACAAGGGCCAGGACCTTGGCTCAATCTCCCGAGGCAAAGCCTACCTAGGTACACAACTAGAGCAAATTTTTTTTTTAATTTATTTACATTTTCTCCCCCCTTTGACTGTGGGCATTCATTACATTGGCTCTGCAAATCTGCTCTCTGCAGCAGTCTGATCTGCTGACTAGAGCGAAGCACCTCATCACATCCTTTTCCTTATCAGTGCCAGTGGGGAAGTTATCCCTCTGGACAACATGTTCTGGTGCAGGAAGCTGATATTCAGTCACCTTTGACATCCCAGAACGTGCACTGGCATTTCCAATATCATTGTAAATGACCTCTCATGTCTCATGCTCACTATTGATAGCTGAGAATAAAATTAGATCAAAAAAGGTGTTGTCACGGCAGTCTCAGTTTTGGAGCATTTGTGACACCTTGCTATCATATTTAGTTGGGGGTTTTTATCTGTGGGTATTTTGGAGGAGTAATTACATTTCACTGCCAGCAGCAAAGTGTGTAGTTACCAAGTGGAATCCAGCCCTATTCCCATTGATTCATTAGGATTTGTTCACATCCCTGTTAGATTTGGACACCACAGGCAGCTTAGTTTTCTGTGTTCATATCCACGAGACATCACTTGGCACTGTGAATTCAGAGCCAAATTAGTTAAAGTGCACACAGACATTTTCTTTTTTGAAGTTCAATAAATTTACGTCATTGCCTTGAAAAATGTAACTCTAACAGTTTGCTTGCTAAAGAAAAATATATTAAGACCTGCACTCTATCCATAAGCAAGTTTTAAAGGTTGTGGTTTTTGGACAAATCGGATTATTCCAATATACAGGCTTCTTTTGTAAGCTTTTTAAGTCTGTGGTATTTCAAAACATTAGGAACTCATGCACCCTGCTTATTACTTTCCACTGGCTTGTGGCTTGCAGTAAGATCCTGTGCTAATAAGTAGTTTCAAAAGAGCCAAGGCCATTGAGGAAAAAGTTCATTTGCAAAATTCTGAGACTGAGAAAGAGAGGCACTTGCTGGAATTATAGCATTAGAGCATCATTATCATTCGGAGCATTTAGTTAATGCGTTATTACTTTAGTTATTTATTAAATTTGAAAATCAAATAACAAACCGATTGTAGTGTCTGCCCCGCAACAGGTACATCTGATTAGCGTACCGGGGAACCCACAAGGAGCTGCGGCAAATCCACATATTTTTATGGAAAGAGTGCCATCGTGTGGGAGGCTCCTGCAGCACGCAGGGATGGCAGCGCCCGTGTGCGGCGTGCCTGCTTGCAAGGAACCTCCCCTCCTCCTGGGTTTTTTCTGGCATTGCCATAAAAGTGGAATTTTCCGAAAATGAATACTTTCCTATCTACAAGGATAGGAATTTTCATAACTAGGAACAGTTTAGAAGTGTTAAATCTCCTTCTTTTGCTTCCACAAATGGGTGAATTCTGAATCAAAGTCTTTCTGAAGCCTAACAGAAACAGGATCTCCCTCTTTACCTGCGTGACATTAATATACTTAGATATCAATGATCTGATTATTTCTCTCAATATATATTTTGTTCCTCAACATCTGTTTGCAGCTGCAGTTTTACAAGGCTTCATTATAAGCTTTCCACTTCTTAAGCTTTCCCATGTAATGATACCATTACTATCCCCAATTTCTACTTCTTTTTTTTTTTTTTTTTTTTATGTTTTCCTTTAAATAATTGAACTTATATGCTACATCCATAAAGAAAATTGCCAATAATTACCAAGAGTACAATTAAGAATAAATCTCCGTTAAGGAAGAAGCCAAAGCTCAGTGTCTTTATGCAAATGCCTTTTGTTAAAAAGATGTCTTGTGTAATCAGGAATTATACTGACAAGTGAAGAATCATTTAATTAATGAGAATAGAGCAATCATTTTGATGGTTCATTCTATTCCTGACTGAATAAAAGAGAGAAAATAGCTCTGCTCAGGGATTAGAGCCACTGCTGGAAGAAGTAAACCCCATGGATGTTGTTCTGTTACTGCCTTGGGTAGATAGTACAGTAATTCCTAAATAAAAAAAAACACATATGTTTGGATTAGGCATTGAAAATTAATTGACTATTACTCCACAAGGACTTATACAAAAGTATATGCTGTTTATGCTGGCTGTCTGCTTCTGCTAACCTGTCAGAATGGAATATTTGGGCCAAAATATTTGCCTGAATCCTAGTACAGGATGCCAGGGCAGTGAGAACCAGGATTATGATGAGTTCTTTCCATAAGGACTGTATGCCGTGATCGAGGGTGGTGTATGGACTCTGTTTGCAGGTGCAGGGGAGTAATCTGGTCTCCAGCCCTTTGTTTAGAGTGGGTCAATTTGCTCTGGGTCTTTCCCAGGGAGTCTTTGAATTTCACCAAGGGTGGTGATGCCATAAATTCTCTGTTCCAGTGTTTGACCTCTCTGATTCTCCTCTTATCTAGCTGGAATTTCTTATCTTCCAGTTTATCCCAGTTGCATCTCCTCCTGTCACTGAGGGTCTAACCTGAGCTTCTCCACACACTCCCAACAGGCAGCTGCAGGCAGCAGTGGCAGCAATCCTGCCTAAGGTCCCATCTCTCCAAAACTTCTCTGAATATGGGTGGCTCGTAACAGCTATTCTTTCTCTTGCAACAAAACAGAGAATCTTCCCATCCTTGAGATATCCCTGCTCCATCAGGAAGCTTCAGGATGAGGCTTCCCTAAGGTGTCTCGGAGTTTGGGAGAAGTTAAAATATAGTCCAGGCAACTCTGACCTTGAATACCCTTCTCCAGGGCTGGACCTTGAGCAATGTACTGTCAGTAGGAACTGCACAGAATTTGTCCCACTTCTTACAAACTCAAAGCTACGTGAACAAGGTGATTCTGGCATCTCTGAGGGCATGTGCATTGCCTGTGATCTGTTCCTGGAGGGCACTGTTCCCTTTGGGACAGCAGAGGGATGAACAAGCAGTTCCCCTCTGAGCAGGTCATGATCCCAGCCACCAGACATACTGCCTAGGTGGGAAGTGGGAGCTCCCTCCAGACCTGTGCAGGGATTTCAGCCACCAGTGGCTGTGTCAAGCTTCCCATTCCTGGCACGACCTCAGCACAAACATATGGTCATTAGGATGTGCCACAGCAGACTAAGTGGCCTCATGGACACAACTACCTGTTGAAGCAGCATCAGAGACTGAGTAACCTCTGTACAGAGCAGCTGCCCTGCAGTCCTCAGGTGCATTCCAGCTCCCTTTTGAGGCTGATGTAGAATCCTGCACTGAGCTGTTGTGGTAGCCCTGGGACAGCTTTCCTTCCTCCTCTGGCGCAGTATAGTCTCTCTCATAGCAACATCCCAGACCTCTGCTGGTTTGTGTGCACTTGGATTTTTTTGCATGCTGTGTCGAATGATTGCAGTAGTAATTGTTTGCCTTCCAACACTGAAATGAAAAACAAATTTATTACATGAAGGAAAACATTTCCCTTGTTTTATTCTTTTTAGGTGTAATCACTGAATTTTTTATTTTGAATAACCAGAGGCACTCAGCTGTTACTCTAGTCATTTCTGGATGCTTTTTAAAAAACACAGTCTCTTCAGAATTGAATGCAGTAAATATGAAAATATTCTTCCAAACAAAATTCTCATTTCTCAAACTTTTCATCCCACAGGAAGTCTAGTTGAATATGTTGTCCTTGCAAGCTGCCCAGTAAATATTTAAATAATTGTAGGCTGGGTATATAGGTCCAAGGGCAAGTGAAGTCCACAGCAAGGAATCACTTATCATCAGGTTGAATTCTGACATTAAGCAAGATTAGTTAGGTCATCACTGATAATTTTAGGTCATCAATAAAATGCTTTGGTCACTCTGCAAAGCAGCAAAATTAGGTAACCTGATAAAGATCAGTTTACAAAAACACCATGTGTAAGGGGTGGTAGATCTGAAATGTATACTCCTTCTTATTTTTTTAATTGAAATGTCTCTTCTCCAGTGATCAGAATGCAAAATATTGTCAAATATCTAATGGACTATGAAAGTCAGTTGACATAGACTGTAGTAAAAGCCAATTGAGAAAATACCGTATATGAAGTAATGCATTTCCATTAAGGTAGTTAAAAGAAGGAAAGAGAGACTTGTGTGTGCTTTCCTATATCTGGAGTGCAAAACAGACATCCATATGCTTGCTCAGTCTAACAGGCAAGCCCACACTCGAGCTTTCTTTTCCGGCTAAATCAGCCTGTCCAGGTTCATCTGCTGCTTGGCTTTCCGAGACACATGGGAAAGTTGCAGGCAGTCAGATTTACACCCTCACCCCCCTCAGGTGCTGCTGCCCCGCTGTAACCCCTGACTCTGTGCTTTCTCCTCAAGGATTTTGGAGCTGCAGCAGAATGGCGACATGGACGTACTGAAGCATAAGTGGTGGCCGAAGAACGGTCAGTGTGATCTTTACTCATCTGTGGATACCAAACAGAAAGGAGGTGCCCTGGACATAAAAAGTTTTGCAGGTGTTTTCTGCATCCTCGCTGCAGGGATTGTCCTATCCTGTTTCATTGCAATGTTGGAAACGTGGTGGAATAAAAGGAAAGGCTCCCGGGTTCCATCAAAAGAGGTATTAGACCCTCCATTTCTCCTGGGGAATTTTCATGCACCCTAAAGATTGCTGCCTTGACTTTATAGCACAAGAGAGGGTGGGAAATCAAATTCAGAGATACTTCATTAGCTTCCTGATTTTTTAGGTAAATGATGTTCCTCAAAATCTTTTTAGCTATTCTTTCTAGAAAAGCTTGAATGAAAATAAATGTATATTGATGATGTATAAATATGCAACTATTCTGAGTAAAATGCAACTGTTACTTGTAGAATAGTACATTATTAATACATCAATATTTAGTTCATTGTTCCCTTTAGTGACAGCTAATTCTCACTAGGTGTCTTGGCTTCTGCTTGAAAAATACATCCTCTAAGCTCAGTGGCTGAGCCTTTCAAAATGCATTTGCAAAATTTACCCCTTTAATCAGCAGTTAGCTTCTTGAATAAGTTTGTCCCCATATTCAGAAACATTAAGCTCCTGAGACTTCCATGAACTTCAGTTCTTGTTATTTCATCTGAAGTCCAGGGAAGCAAGACTACATTAGATTTTTCAGGTTCAGGCCAGACTTATTCCTGAAACCTGCTACAGGCTTGTTTCAGAAAATCTTGGGCAGAGGCCACAGAGAAATGTGTTATTTTACACCTGAGATGAGTTTGGTTCTACACCTGCATGTGTAATGCTTTCCTTCCTGTGTTAAGCTACCTGTCCCTCTACCAGCCATTTGAGCCTTATGCAACTTTGCACCAAATTCCTTATGTTCATAATTAAGTTTTTACCTCTATAAAATGCTAAAAAGAAATTAGGGACAAAATTATTTATTAAATTATCCTTGGAAGCATCACCCAAAGCTGAACCTAAATATGAGCTTTAATGTAGCACTATCAAATATAGCTTTTCTGTCTGTGTAGCTTAGGCACATCTGTGTAGCTTGTGGGGTATTGCTGTTAATTTGTGTGCAGTGGTCTTGCCTTCTCTGCAGTTTCTCCATTGTGTTTATTCCTGCTAATCTAATGCTGTCTAATCAGGCAGGATTAATTATACCACCTAATTAGACAACATTGGCACTGATGTTAAAATACATTTAATCTTTTCTTGCCTGTTTTAATTCCCAAGCTTTTTTTTTTTTTTTCTTCTTTTTTTCTTTTTTGTTCAAGATCTGGACCGGACCATTATTAAAAGGAAAAAAAAAAAGGACTCTCTAGTCTTTAAATTGGGTTTCTCAGGAATGGAAACCATATAGTTTCACCTGGTAAATTATTTTAAAACCCTAAAATTTACTTGATTGTTGTTTACCCAAACTTTCAGAACTTGATACTTTATCTGGTGCAAAACATGAAAATCAATGACAAAAGAAAAGAAAAAAAAGCCAACACAGATATTTTACACAAATATAAAATTTTCTATTTCAATTTTCAAATGCTGAGAAATTCAAGTGTGTACTTTCCACAAATGGTATAATTTGGCCTCCTTGATCCTTATTATATGGTCATTAGCTTAGCATTGAAACACTCATCTCGACATTGAATTGAAAAGCTTGGCTCAAAACTGAGTTTAACGTGGACGTATGTGCTGAATGTCCCCATTATCCTGGATGTGGGGGTCATTCAGCAAAGACATACATCGTAACTAACTTTCTTAAAATTCATTTTAGCTTCCATGAAATCCATTGGCTCTTCCAGGCCACTAGTCCAGAATCGGGGGTCAGATTGGGCCAGTTTGTGGTCAGCAAGCCAACCCTTTTTCCTGGTGGCTGCCATCTTGTGCTCCAGAATGCAAGCATTTATACTGAAAAAAATTGTCTAATGGTTGCGAAGATAACATTTCGGTCGCGTGCCAGAAGTAACCCATTCACTGATGTCTGCCTGAGTCTGCAGACAGCCTTAAACAGTAGCTCTGAGAGAAGTATGAACCGCCCCAGTAATCTCAATGGGATGTTGACTCTGAAGCCTGATGATAATTTAAATGTGAAAACTGCTGAATATTTCACTACTGATCACACAAGAGAGAAGAGGAAAGATCATATTATGGAGATATGCACAATCTTACTGTGAGTGGGTCTCATTTTGGTGTATCGATTGGGTGGAGATTGGGTTGCGGGCTAAGCATGGGAGATTATCACCGCTTATTTATTTTCACTGGTCTGACCCTAGCCCCAAATGCATCTCTGTAAAAGAAAGAGGACTATTTTGAGTAACTCTTAGAGGCTCAGAAACTATGTAATTCAAATCTTTTCCCAATTGGCATTTTAAATTACAAAGTGTTTGTATGTTTGTTTTTTTTTCAAAATTAAAAACAAACAAACAAAAACCAAACCAGAAAAGAAAAAAGGGAAAAATATTTAGGACTGTCCCTCAGAGACATAGTCATGACTTGCACAAGCTAATGGAGCCTCTGTATATTTCTTTAGCTTCTGATGTGGCCCCAGTTCTTCTGCATCCATATGCAGCTCCAAATTTTTTAGGAGAGAGCGTTTGGTGAATGCGTTTGGATTTGATGTCACCTGTGTGGTTGTTATGTGCATCCATGTCTATGTCCACCTGTGAATAAATGATAGACAGAAAGCTAAGTCCGAGAAACGAGCACTGCATTTTTTCCTTCCCATGATGAGCTCAAACCAAAGCCCTTGTGGTCAGTGATCATCCAGTCCCTGGGAGATCCCTGATGCCCTGTTCCCTTCCCCTTTTCCCCTGGTTTGCCTCCCTGTCCCTGCCCTCGGAGGGTGCAGTCCTGGAGGGGAGCTGACCTCTCAGTCTCCTTCCAGTTGGGCTCTGTGTTCGGCGTGGTGCCAGCGCAAATGGTCAGTGATCTGTTTTGCTAAGCAGATGAAGTCCTGCGGTTTGTTCTAGGTGTGGACTCTTTCAGAGTGCTTGATTTCATTCCTAGAGAAAGGAGGGATCTCAAGCCCATTCGGTATACTAGGAGTTTTGCCATTGATTCAGGGAGCTCTGGATCAAGCCAGTCAATCAATTTCAGTAATCAAGGCTGGAAGTCATCAGTGCACATCTATCGGCTGCCTAATTATCCTCAGTGAGGTCCTAGAGTGTGAGATATTTCTAGTGGCCTGGAAGAGCCAGTAAATTTCACAGAGTTTAAGGTAAATTTTAAGGTTAGTTGAAATTGATTTTTGCTCCAAATGAGCTGCACTACTTAGACTGAGGGAATACCCCTGTACGTGTGTACTTAATGCTACTTTGAATTAAGTTTTGCAGTTCAGCAGAAATATGTATGTACAACACAGGTGATTTATTGGGTCACCTAGGACTTTCTCCTCTTTTTTAACTTCTGTGCATTTAAATTCTCAATTATAACAAACAAACCTGTTTAATTGAGTTCTCTGGGAAGAGAGACTTAAGAAGGAAAAGGGACAGAGGTAAGAGGAGCGATGATATATTATAATAAATACATCAGGCTGCCTTCTCTTCTCACCCACAAAAGTATAATTCCATCAGAATAGATGGAATTGCTTCTTTGTAGGTAAGGAGATAATTAATCCCTCTGTCGGCGTTGTAATTTAAAATTGCCTGGTGTACTCCTTTCTGTGCGATGTCAATGAGTCACCAGTGCTTGGGGTTTTTTCACTGTATGTTCAGCTTTTCTATACTACAATTTACATTATAAAGGCAAAAAGGAACCTGAGATGTTTCTAGCCCTTCCTTAAACCCTGAGAGGATGACAAAGATGGCAACCTGATCCCTCAGAGCCTCCCATGTTGACATCCAAATTTAGCTCTCATTGTGGAGTTGAAGAACTGGCATGATTCCAGGCATTTGAGATTATGCAGTTTGCTTTTATTCAGCTGTTGCTAGTCTAACCCACCTAGCTCCGAGCTTGGCTTTTCCTGGAAATCTACCGGTGGCGCTTTGAGTTTTGTTGTTTGGATCCAGAGTTTGAAGGTAGCTGTGGTGTAAGGGTCTGCCTCGCTTTGGCTTCGCCCACCTGGCTTCAGGCGGTGGGGGAGTTCTCTGGTGACATTCGGGACACCGTCAGCCAAGAGCCAGCTCTAGTTCCTTGTGCCTTGTGCTCCCCGAGCAGTGCTGATCTCCCTGTGACACTTCAGCCCAGCACAAATGGCGATGGTGAGTGGTGCCTCTTGTTTTTCTCATTCCCCAGGATGACAAGGAGATCGACCTGGAGCACCTCCACAGGCGCGTGAACAGCCTCTGCACAGACGACGACAGTCCCCATAAACAATTCTCCACCTCGTCGATTGACTTGACCCCGCTGGACATTGACACTTTACCCACACGTCAGGCACTGGAGCAAATCAGTGACTTCAGGAACACTCACATCACCACAACCACCTTCATACCAGAGCAGATCCAGACTCTGAGCCGCACGCTGTCTGCTAAAGCCGCCTCGGGATTCTCCTTCGGCAGCGTGCCCGAGCACCGAACTGGCCCCTTCAGGCACAGGGCGCCCAACGGGGGCTTTTTCAGAAGCCCCATCAAAACAATGTCCTCTATCCCTTACCAACCAACTCCTACCCTGGGCCTGAATATCGGTAGCGACCCAGACCGAGGCACCTCCATCTGAGCATCAGAGCAAGTTTCTTCACTGTTTTCTTATTTAGGACTCCCTTTGCAAGGAGCAGCTGTAATATTGTGGGACTAACATGGATGTAACCTTTCTTCTTTTCCTTATATTTTGGTTTTGAGGGTTGTGGTTTGGGGTTGGGTATTTTTTTTGTTGTGGGGTTATTTTCTGTTCAGGGGTTGTTTTGGGGTTTTTTTTCTTTATTTTATTTAAGAATCAGAATTATTAGTAGCAGCTCTTCCTCCTCCTCTTCTCTGCTTTCTCAGTCTGGTCTCTTCTGCCTCCCCTTATTCTCTGTACTACTTGAATCACTTATTCTTCAGTTTATCACCACGTTAGGTTTTGGTTACTTCAGGCTTTTCATATACTTTAAATATAGGAAACAAGCAGTGATTCGTGCATAGGAAAACCCTGAGGATTACTTTACAGAAGGGCATTCGCTCCTCCTCCCCCACCGCCTTTTTTTACTATAATTGCAATAACTTAAGTATTTTTCATGTACTCTGCTGCATCCAGTCAGCGCTCCACTGCTGTGTGTCCTTTTAACTGTGGACCAAAGGCAAACCCTGCAGTTTAAAAAATGGAAAATTAAGAAAAAAAAAAGGCAAAAAGACAAAAAACAGAAAAAAAAACCAAAAGGAAAACAAATGAAGTTCAAAGATCAGTCAGGCCCCATAATATAAGAATGCAATTTTGTAGGATTACAAAAAGCCATTACTATGCCAGTAAAGACTACAGTTAAATCTACTTTTGCACTGCAACAGTGCATATGACCTTTATGTGATTGTACAGTGTTAAAAGTTTTTCTTATGTACAGTAAACTGTATCATATGGCAGAAGCCTCTGTTGTGTTAAATAAATTAGTATCTCATACATATATATATATACATATATACACACAGGTATGTGTATATATATATACATGTATATATAGCTATAAAATGGCAGCCGTTGCTATTGCAATTCATTTAATAAAGCTTTAGTAAAAATGTGTTGTATACAGGAGAGATGTACAGTGCAGGGTGTCTTTTCATTTAGAAAAGACAGGTCGCTTTAATGTTATTCTGACTTGCATCGTTTGCCAACAGAGCATATTTTATACTTTTCTATTAGAGCATCCAGGGCAATTTAACATTTGTACCTAGATGTAACTCCTTTGGTTAGGTTTTGCATTGGCTTTTGAGCATTCTATAAGGCTAATCTTGATAATTTTCCTTTTAATTAATTAGACAAATGGAACTGTCTCTTAAGTATACCATGTTCATGAAAAACTAATATAGCTCTAGAGCAGTTAAACATGGATCAAAGGTCAATAAATCCTTTTCCAAGTCAGTACAGTGGATCAATACAATAGTGGTGTTAGTGGAGAAAAAAACAAAAGCCCTCAAAATACACAGATGTGGCCTTAATTATAATCATGTATTGTTCTAAGGGGAAAAAATATGAACAGGCACTCAGTTTAACCCTTTCTATGTTAAGTTAGATTTAGAGGAGCTATGTATTTTTTACATTAGTGCCAACTGTATAGAGCAAAAAAAAGAACAGCAGTGAGAGCAAAACCAGTGCCCACTTCGGCACCAGCTTTTTCAAGTAACACTGTTACCTGTTAGAAACGTAGGAAGAGCTTTCAATTTGTAATCCTTAAACTAAAAATGCAGTTAAGTAGAAAGCAAGCAGTTTATCCTGTGAGTTTTTTTGGTTTGGTTTTCTTTTTAATGCAACCATACACTTATTTTAATCTAACTCATTCTTTGGCTAAGATTAATAGGAATCAGCGTATGTGATTTGCTTTAGGATAAAATAAAAGGTATATTCTTCAGATCTATTCTATTTTGATGCTAATTCTGTTCTGGGGGAGCATCTTGTACTGTCACTGTTTTTTGTACTAAATCTTCAAATATTGTCTACTGTGTAAGGCAGAACGAATTCTTATCGTGAAAAAGGCCATTTTGTTTCCAGGGTAGCAAGTGTCTAAAAGCATGCACAACTTGCTTCCCCCTTGTAACATTCATGAACTCATCCACACTTCTGAGTAAAAGAAAAAAAAAGAAAAAAGAAAAAAAAAGAAAATTTCTTTCCAAGAAGCTACGTAGGGACATACCAGATGTTGCAGTGATTTTAGCTATTAAAAAACCTGTTAACCATGTACAATATTTAAAATAGGCCTATTTTGATGTGTTGCCTATTATACAGATACACAAAACACTTTTTGGAGGCCTCAGTTACAAGTGGCAGAGCTTTCTGTGTATAATTTGTCTAAATAATTTGTCTAATAAAATTGTTTTCTAAACTTGCGTTTCCTCCTGTTCAATTGCTGAGTGCTGTGGGATTTTCAGCCTACGACAAGGTAATGTACTCATGGTTTTGCTGCTCTGCTGCTGGAGGGTTTTAGCCCATGGAAATGGGATGAGCTCCTTAGGCTGCTCTGAGTCAGCTCAGTGAACAGCAGCTATGGAAAACACCAGTGTTTACCATGTTTATCAATATCAGGCTTAGATTTCAGAGAGCATTTATGAACAGCATTTTGGAGAATGAGTTTAGAGTTCCTTAGCACTGACACGGATGGGACATGATTTTTAGAAATACTGCATCCCACTTTCATCTGTTTTAGTATCATGTTGGAATTTTCTTGGAACACCGCCTTTATTTTTATAGAATCACATTTTGCCATCTTTATTTGCACAGAGGTTAATTTTCTCTGTCACTGGACATACACTGTCTGAAACAAATTTTAGTGTGAGAGAAGGTAGCCCATATTTCATTCAAGATGGCTTTCTCAATTTTTAAGTTTCAATAACATTTTAAACTGAATGACCTAGTCATTAGCAAGCTGTGCAGAATGTATTGCAATAACATCAGCCATGACAATTTAACTCGCAGCATCCAAAATTTGTCTCCTGGCTTTTTACATTCAGCGTATTTTATTCACTTAATATTTCTGACCTCTTAGAATTTCCTGTTAAGCTTAGCAGGCATTCAGGGGATCATTCACCTAAACAGAGGCACTGTGTCCCTGTCCCACTCACAGACACACCTCTCTAGAGCCAGGTAGTTTTACAGGTATGACATATGTACTCTCTACAATGGGCTACGTCATGGTGAACCCTACGTGACACTTCCCTTTCTTTACAACAAATTCCAGGGAAGTAATAGTGTTAAACTGCCAAGTGTTTCTGCTGCAGTAGCTCCACTGGAGATACAAGCCAGCTGTTTATAAAGATGAGTTGTTATCTGCAGTTATACGACCTTCTTGAGATATCGGCTACAAACAAAAAGTGAGCAGTGGAAGAAAACTTGTTTATCTGATTTCAAAGAATCACCTAGTAAGATGTTTCTGTTGACCAACAGTGAAATACCTGGAGATAAATAGTTCTGCTGAGCCAACCAAGTGAATGATTGCAGCCCTGAGGGACACAGCTGCAGCTCGATCAGTGCCAAAGTCCCCCGTGTTTCTCTCTCGTCTTCACCAAAAATGTGCTAGGATCGTTTCCCTAAACAAATCAGATTTTTCAGAGTATCTTTTTCTTTCCCACTTACGTAGAATGCTATCAAGCGATGAGAACATAAAGCTGCCTTTCTGCAAGCACTCACTGGGTCAGTAAAGCTTGCTACAGGTTAATGCCCCCAAAAAACTAAATTTCTCAACTCTGCGCAAAGTATTGACACAAAAAGTTAAACAGCTTCCTTTGTTCATGCTCGTGGCTGTAACTAATGAAAAAAGTTTCCAAAACAACAAAGGTGTCATACCAACACAGCTCTGCTTTAACCATTTTTCTCTCAGTACGAATTAATGTTTCCTCTTCACTCTGCAGAGTTGCTTTGAAATAAATGTCAAAACCAAGTGTCTCCTCCTTAGTCTGAGTCACAGACAAAATTTTTGATAAACACTGGGACATGAACATGCATCCACGTGTTACATTAACAGCAGTGGGCAACTGTGAAGACATCATCACAATCTATCAGCTTGTCATGTCTCACCCAAGGCATCATTCATGAGGTCAGAAATAGAAGCATCCAAAAGAAGGCCAGAGCAGGAGATGAAGTTTTTGAAGTGATTCATAACTCAGCAAATTCCTAAACATAAAAATTGTACCAATGTCCCAAAATGGCAGGAACCAAGAACATAATTTAGAAAGAAAATCCTTTTCATGAGGTGCCGTTATAAAAATAAATTTACTACCTGTCGAGACTTACAAAATCTGTGCTCCCCTCCAGTCCCATTCATCACAGTGGTGTGATACTTTGTGTGTACTACAGAATCTATTTCTGCAAGATTTGTTGGAAGAAAAAAAAAGATTATAGATGGATAACTGAACTGTCAAGTCATCGACTACTGTACTCCAGGTCACACAGGAAACTTGAGGCAGAAGGAAGAATTCAGCATCTCAGAACCAGTTCACTGCTGTAAGGGGAAAAACAAATCTCTCTGGGATCAGTAACTGCCATGCCAGTAAAAAAAGAAAGCCACCTGAAGCCCAGCAAGCACAGAACACCCCTCCACCATGACATCACAGCTCAGTTCTTCTGGAGCTAATTATTCCTACCAGCACTAATAAGGCAAACATTTCTGTCAGTGTGAGATAATTTTCCCCCTTTCTTAAAAAAAAGTAAACATTTGTGTCCCATTCTTTGTTCTAAGGGTGTGATGTGCCAACACAAGATGGGATAAGGGACCACTGCACAGCCCCAAAACAAAAGTTAACAACAGCTTTATTTGCAAATCCAGCTATCATCTGTTATAAGACTGACTCTGCAAATCAAAATAAAGAGTTAAAAGGCAAACCCATAAATTAATAAAAGGTTTGAGGGGTGCATGAGACAGTCATCCAGCTCCTGAAGTAACCACCCAGCTGCAGGTATTTCCATAGGTTGCTCTCCTGGCCCCTGCAGCAGCTGATGTGGCAGTAAAGTAAATGAGAGCTGTCTGAGGTTTGTGTGGCCAGGCTTTGGCAGTGGGGGGCTATAAGGATGGCTTCTGTGAGAAGCTGCTAGAAGCTTCCTCCATGTCTGAGAGAGCCCATAGCAGCCACCTCCAAGAGGGACCTGCCACTGCACAAGACAACTAATGGTGTCAGTGCCTCAGGGATAACAGAGCTAATAAGGAAAAATGTTACTGCCCAGGAGCAATTGCCACTGGGAGAGAAGGTGAGCATGTGTGAGAGAAATACCCCTGCAGACCCTTCCTGCAGAAGAAGAGGGAGGAGGTGCTCCAGTCGCTGGAGCAGGACCTGCCAGGAGAAAGGAGCCATGGAGAGAGGAGCCCACACTGGAGCAGGTTTGCTGGCAGGACTTGTGACACTGTGACATCCCCCCAGTCTGTTCCTGGGGGACTGCACACCGTGGAATGCACACATGCTGGAGCAGTTCATGAAGAACTGTCCCTTGTGGGAGGGACCCTACCTTGGAGTATGGGAAGAGTGCAAGGAGCCCTCCCCTGAGGAGGAAGGAGCAGCAGAGACAATGCATGATGAACTGACCCTAGCCTCTACTCCTGGTCCCTATGGGCTACTGAGGGGCAGGAAGGTAGATAAAATCAGGAGCAAAGTTATGCCCAGGAATAAAGAAGGGGAGGAGGTAAAGCATTTTAAGATCTGGGCTTATTTCTCATTACCCTACTTTTATCTGACTGGTAATAAATTATATTTATCTTCCCCTGAGTCAAGTTTGTTTTGCCAACAATGGCAATGGGTGAGTGGTTTTCCCTGGCCTTACCCCAACCCCTAGCCTTTCATTATACTTTCTCTCCCCTGTCCAGCTGAGGAAGAGGAGTGATGGAGCAGCTTTGGTGGGCACCTGGCACCCAGCCAGGTTCAGCCTCTGCCGAGGTGTAGCAGGTGTAGAGGTTTGCTTTCACAGCCCCCCAGGTGAGCACTCGGCAGCTGGGCTCTCTGCAATTGCTCTCTCTGCTTCAGCTGTTCGTGTGCACCCTCTCCACCTCCACCGGGACCCCAGTGCCAGAGCCCTGGTTGGCCATGGGGAATGGGAGGAGAAAGGAAGCAGAGATTTATTTCAGGGCAGAGATCTCACAGGACACACACACACATAATTTGTGGGTTCACACCTTGTTGCCCAGTAGGTCAGCTAAGCCTTGCCTGACTTTTCCCTCTTCGTGGGGCTGCAGCAGCAGCTTTGCTACACGGGGTGCAGTATCCCAGTCCCCCACAACTGGAATGGAAATATCTTACCCTTCTTCTACATATAGGAAAATGCTCCATATGAATCTAATTTTTGCTGCCACTCAAAGAAAGACTCAGAGGTGTCACTTACTCCCCTTGATTGCAGAGAGACTCTATTTTCTCACTCAGAAAAAATATTTTCCCACAGTCAGAAGCAGCCAGAAGATCCTGACGCAAGCATTTTTCCCGTGAAGTTGGTAAATATTATACAACTGCTAGAAATTGAAAAGCACAGTTGGAAAAATAAAAAAAATCCCACTTTTTTGCGTGTTTTTCTGTGTTATATTTGCTGCACTCTGCCAGTCTAGCAAACGTCCCTGTCAAATGCCAGGAGAAAAAAAACAGGAGGAGCAGGCAGCTCTGTGAGTGCATTGTAGCCCTGCCACCGCTGGTTAGTTTGCCTTTCTCCCCCACTGGCCAGGGACATGCTTCTTCACACACACAGTGGGGAGGTCTTGTTTGGTTTTGAATATTCCCTGGATATGAATATTCACTGTGGAACACAGTAAGAGTAATCACAGCTGACCCATGTTGTCACTAATTAATTCTTTTGCTTACACATGGGGGAACGAAAGCAAATACTGTGAACAAAGCTGATAATGTGGTTACTTGCTACTCCTTCTATCTGACACATTTTTAAGGAATGGTCTCTGTGGCACGACAGCTAACACAGCAAGAAATTGATGTAGTGTAACAGGAAAGCGTGTTACTTTATGAAATAGTGCTCAGGCAACACCAGAATGGTTTGTCTTGCTCTAACTTTTACTGACTTTTCTGAATCATATCTGCTGTTGCTTGGATTGGTTTTATGTCTCTCCAGGTTTAGGAGACTGCAGATGAAGTTTTCTTATCTCCTCCCCACAAACAAAAAAGAATTCCCTAAATCCCTTTATAAGCTTCAAAAATTATTCAATCAGCCTATCTATACAATACAGAAAGTAGATCTAATATGGGATACAGGGAGTTTTGTTTTTCTTACATCAAGATAAAAGGTAGAAGTAGAAGTAGAAGGGATACACCCGGAAATCTGACTTTTGAAAGACATATTTGTCTTCAAAAAATATCACTGTAGTTTTTTTTTAAGACTTTTTAAATCATCTGACAAATGTAGGTCTATCTATATGTATATTAAGTCTGCTGTGTCTTATATGAGTTGTTTGAAAAGAGAAAACATATCCATAAATATTCCTCAACATTTATTCCATAAGTTTTGACATATAGAAGCAGCTTTTCTTTCCAAAACCTACAGAGAGAGGGTTATTATTCACGGCACAGAGTAATTTTCTGGAGTGTATAAACAGAAGTTAACTTGGAGTAGAGACATGACTTTCTACTTCAAGGGGTGAAGGCACGAGAGAAAGTGGCAGGCGTGGGGCAACTGCATGCAGATCTCCATCCATAGTCACAGACTTCTTCCCGAGTTAATGGCGGGCACCTGCAAAAGCATAGCCAAAAAAAAAAGGAAAGGAAAAAAAAAAAAGGAAACTTTGGGAGGAAAGCCCCGCTGTCACCGGTGAGGAGAGCTGAGGAGCGGCGATGAGGGAGCGGCAGGCCCGGCCCGGCCCTGCCCGGCGCCGCCCGGGTGGTGGCGCTGCGGCACCGCCTGCGGCTCC
>VZRF01002353.1:137558-223477 GCA_013396875.1 Vireo altiloquus
CCCCTTCGAGCCGCCCTGCGCCGCCGCAGGGGCCGGAGCGCCGCCGGGGCCACCGGCGCCGCCGCCGGGGCCGCCCAGAGCGTCGCCCCCCGGGCACGGCAGGACTCGCTTCCCCCTGCCTCCGGCCACGGGGGGCTACTCGGTGCAGCTCGACCCGCTGCACTTCTCCTTTGCGGAGGGCGCCCTGATGGGACAGAGAGCCCCTTCCCCCGCGCTCCTCATGCCGCAGCCCGGGCAGCCGCCGCAGGAGAGGAGCAAGACGTCGCCCCGGTCCCACAGGAGCGACGGGGAGTTCTCTCCCCGCTCCCACTACAGCGATTCGGACGAGGCCAGCTAAGGCAGGGGCATAGTCCCCGGCATCCCCCCAAGGCCACCCCTCGAAGCACAGACTCCGCCGTGGGGTGAGCAGCCGGACTCGGTGCCGCCACGGACGGCATCGGCTCCCCTCCATCGCTTTGAAATCCACCCCCTCGTCTCCCACCCCCGGCAGCCCCTGGTTTGTCTAGGGGGGATGGCTGTTAGCGAGTGACTGTACCTGCTCTATCTGTCAGGGTCGGTTGGTTTGTTTTCATTTTTAGTTAACACTTCGAAAGTTTCTTTCGCGTAGAGGTCGTTGCCGTTCCCTCCTGCCAACACGCCACCTCGCAGCGCGAAGCCTGGATCGCCCCGTCGGGCGAGCGGGCGATGCGCAGGGAGAAAGCCTGGCCACTCTGCCGGGGGTGCCGCGGTGCCGTCGGCGCCATCCCCACCCGGCCGTGAACCCGCCCTGACATCCCTGTCTTCCAGGACACCGATCCTGCCGTGGGTCGTATTGCTGTGGAAACACACACGCACACAAAGTCAGTAACGCATCGTCTTAACATGTAAATAGCGGAGAAAAATTGGATTTTCCTTAGAGCACCATGTCGGCGTCTTTTGGGGGGAAACTTGGCGCAAGCACTTTATCAGCGGCTGGAGATGCAGTTTCAAGAGGAAAGCTACTAACTGCCAATTGGAGACCGATATTTAATTAAGCCACTTAATTCTAACGCTCTCTTAAAAACGAAAACAGTTCTGTCGTGTCAAAGTTTAATGTCCGTTTTATTTTCCTTTTGTGGTAATAGGAAACGTATTTATTATGCAGTGTTTGCAATTATCTCTGCTTCTCTCTTTTTTTAAAAAAAAAAAATCTTTTCTACGACAAGAATCGTTTATTTTGATTTTAGCAAAGCCAGCTGCCATTGTTTTATGTATTTTAATTTTAATTTTTTTTTGATCAAATAAAAGTGGCAAAAAAAAAAAAAAAAAAAAAAAAACCAAAACAAAATCAGCCTCAAAGAGTGATCGGGTTCAACTTCTCCCCTCACCCTCCCCCCGCCGGGGTGGTGTCGAACTCCGCGGCGGTGGTGAGAGGTAAGAGAGGCGGAGGCGACGCTCCGGGGAGCCGATGGGGCACCCCGGCTGCCTGCAGAGGGACGGGCGGACCCCGGGGCCGGGGCGGGCTCTGCCCGGCGGGGAGCAGTACTCCCTCCGCTCCCTGCGCCGCCGGGACCGTGTCCCGTTTCCGTCCCGCAGTTCCCAGCGGAACCGGGGGAATTGCAACAAGTGCAGGGTAAGGAGCTTGTCGCTGCTCTGTAGCGCCTGCCCCCGTACCACCGCTTGAGTCACACCATTCCCTTCTTTCCGCATCCTCTCCTAGTAGGGGATGCGACTGGATCTCCCCGAGGAGCCTTCTCTGTATAGGCCGAGCGGAAAGGGCTGGGGGCGGGCGAGGAAGCCGGCGGGGTTTTGGGGACGCGCGAGCAGCACCGCGGGTCACCAGGGGATCAGGATGTGGCCCCTGGGCTCGGGTTAAACCCGGACGGGAACGGGGGATTGGCTGATGCTTAGCCCAGCCTGCCCGTGACACCAGACCCGGGGCTAAACCCGAGCCGTGTCGGTGCCGGGGTCCCTCTGGGTTCAGCAGGTGACACTGGGAGGGGAATGTCGGAGAGGTGATCAGTTAACCAGGCGCGGCCGGGGGAGCGGTTCCCGCGGGAGCGAAGCCCGTGAGGGTGTCGCTTTCCCCTGCAGAAACAGGGCACCTGCCCCCCCGGTAACCCCGGGCTGTCTCCCTGCCCTGCCCACCGCCAGCACCCGCGGCCGCCGCTCGTACCTGCCGAAGCGGGGTACGTTCCCGCAGGATGGAAAGTTTATCAGGAGGGTCATTTCCCTTCCTAATAAAACGCCTACTTTGTTGGAATAGGTCAGCTTTGGTTACCGGCACTGATTTCTGGGCTGTGGAAGGCGGTTTCTCATCTTAGGGGGCACGCGAGGGGTCCCATCACGGGAGTGATGCGGTGGAGCACAAAACCACCAACTTTGGGAGCGTTGTTTCGTTTATTTGGTTTAGTTTGGGGATGTACCCGGCGCGTGTGAAGCGGCAGCCGCCACTGTGACTGAAGGGCAGCACCCGCGGAGGGGTCCCGGGGGTGCCGGACGTGGGTTGAAGGGGTGCGTGCAGCCTCTCTCCGCCCTGCCGTCCCGGGCGCTGTCTCTGCGGCTGCGAACATGCGAAGTGGTAGAAAAGAGCTTATCAAAATCAGCCCCGCTCCCTCGGTCGGGTCCCTTCCCCCGACAGACGAGCGCACCGCATGGCGCGGCTAGTGCTCGCAGCCGCAGCGCAGCACTCGCCGTCTGAAGGGCTTTTTCTTCTTTTTTTTTTTTTTCCTCTCCTTTTTTTTTTTTACGCTTCTTTGAAAGAGATAGCCAGCCTCATTCCCATTTTAAGGTTCAGCTATAGAGTTTGCATAACAACCGCTTGGCAGCCCCCCTCTCTTGCGCTCCGTTAACAAGCTGTAACGTATAGCTGCAGGTTGCTATAATCTCATTAATATTTTGGAAACTTGAATATTGAGTATTTCAGACCGCTCATTCCCCATATGCCAGGCCACTCCCGCTATGCTGGCTGGTTCCTTTCTCTCTATTATTAGCAATTAGCTCCTACCTTCCAAAGTCAGCTCCAAGTATCCAAGATACTAGCAAAGGAATCAACTATGTGTTGCAAGCTAAGCATGCTTAATATCTCCCAAACAAACAAAGAGACAACATTTCTTTAAGTAATGAAGATGGATAAATCGCTTTATTGAGCTTGCGACAGTGTTTGTTTTGTATAGACTACCGCAAAGTTTTTTAACAAGAGCGGAGACGTGCACCAGCCCCTGGAAGCAGTCTCGCCCAGTTTGCTTCGTGGGGTTTTATCATCCTTAACGGGCTTTTATTTGAAAAAGGCGAGTCAGAAGCGCACTATCCGAGCGTTAAATTTTGGCTGAACGCTAACTGTCCTCCGGGGTGTGCGAAACGACCGCGGGGGCTCGGGGGGCTTGGGGAGGAGGTCGCCTTTGTGCGAGGCGCACGGCGGCTCCGCTGACTTTTGAGCCCGGGTCGCTGGATGAAGCGCGGCCGCGGGCTCCGGTGCGGGGCTCTGCCCGGTCGTCCCGGCGGCGGGCATTTCGGGGGAGACGGAGCGGCGGTGGCGGGGCCGGGGCGCATCTCTGCCGTGCAGCTCTCCGGCTGCTGTTTGCTCAACCTTTGGCCTCGAGGAGGGATGAGGAGGGGAAGGGGAGAAAGGGTTAAACCCAGCGAGGGGAGACCAGAAAAGCGCAGGGACCACGGGGGGGGTTAAGGGGGGNGGAGGGCGGAGGGGGGGGTCTGGCCTCGCTCCCGGCCGCGGTGCGCCGTGTCTGGAGCGGAGCACGCGTTGTCAGCTGGTGAGCGCAGCGGCCTTTCAGGCGGCTCCCCAGGGAGCTGCGCGCCCGCGGTGAGCTCCATCGTCACCCCCTCCCCTCCATCATCATCATCATCGGCCTCCTCCTCCTCGGCGGCCCCCCACCCCAGCCGAGCACAACAGCCAGCATTCAAGCCCCCTTCCCTCCCTCCCCTCGCACAACAGCAGCGCAGTGGCAGCCACGCCACCTCCCAGCAACCAGCAGCACGCGAGGGCACCGCCGGGGCACCTGAAAGAGTCAAAGCCAAAGAAAGGGAGACAAAGGAGGAGAAAAAGATACGCAGGAACGGCCCAGCGTGTCTGCTCCGACAGCGCGGAGAGGCAGGCGCCCACAGAGGGACGGGCGAGCCCACGCGGAGGCCGGCGCGCATGGGCTTGCACACGCGTGGCCGCCTGCACACACGTACACTCGCTCACAGGGGTCCGAGCCGCTGCGGCAGCGATGGACACACGCAGAAATCCCCCGCTCCGTGCAGGAGCAGAGGGAAGCGTCCCGGAAACGTTCCGCCTCACAGCCCCGTCCCCGCGTGGGGTACCCTCCGGCTTGTGTTTCTCTGTGTGCCCCTGACTCCCGTGGCCCCACCTCTGACACTGCCACACACGGGCACCGATGCCAGTACCCGGCAGGAGCCGACTTTGTGTCTGGTCACCCGTTGTCGCATGTGCCCGTCACGGGCTTATCCAGCAGAGAAAAATGCGGGGAAAATGACGAGGGATCCGCTTGTGCGTGGGTAAGGGGGAACCCTGCCGGCACCGCGTGGGGAGCATCCTCTCTGTGGGCAAGCCAGCCTGGAGCGAGGAGCTGCCGGCGCACCTTGGGGGACAAGGGGACAAGTTTTCCACCCCTCGCCAAGTCCTTGCAACGCGGAAGGGGCTTTGCTCAGGGCTGTGTGTCCGCCGGGGCCGGAGCTCGGGCTCACGACCGGCTGCCTTCCCGGAGCAGGGTTGGTGCCTTGGAAAGCCACATGCTGCCCTGCCGCCACCGCTTGTTAACTTCGGGCGGACCCTCTCTAAGGACGTGTTCCATAGCTGCTGCACCCTCGGGAGTGGATGGGAGCGCGACTCCGCACCTGTGCGCTGGGTGCGCTGATCATGAGGGGTCTGTGCGCTGCCTCTGCCCCCGCTGGCCATTGCCAGGCTGCCCAGAGCGGGGCAGACAGAGAGGCCTCTTCTGAAGTGCTATCGAATGGCTCGGGATGCCTTCGGGAGCCCAGCCAAGGCGTGTCAAAGGCGGTTTGAGCGGTGAAGCATTTAAACGCTACAATGGGTGACTTTCTGGCGTGTGCTTTTCTCTCTCCCCGCTTAGGCCCGGGAGGAGGGAGCAGGCGTTTTTACTGAGCTGCTCCGGGGGTGGATGCGACACCCCCAGCCCCTTAGCCCGGTGCCGCAGCCGGGCTCTTCCCCGCCGGCAGCCAGCGGCAGAGCGGCCGCCTCTGCCCCGTCGGGCAGCGGGGAGAGATGAGGTGTTCTGCCGGTCCCCGCAACTTTTCCCTGCCAGCTCGGCTTAACCGAGGCTGCTCGGGGTGTGGAGGTGCCGGCCCCTCGCATCCGCTGCAGCGCGGAGCGCAGCTGGAACATGAGACGGGAGCTTGTGCAGCCCGGGGATGGGCTCTCAGTAGTGCTGAGAGGGAAGGCGAGATTTAGGGGTGAGAAAGCAAATCCCCTCCGTTTCTGAAGAGACTCCTTTTTGTATTTCACACCGTTTTTCCCCCCGTTTGATTTGTTGTTGGTTTTGGGGTTGGTTTTTTTTTTCCTTCCCCTTCTTCCCCTGCTCTCCTCTCTCTGATCTCTTCTTATCTTTCTTTCCCGGTGTCTTGGGGCGGCCACCCTTTTTTTCCGTGCTCAGCACCGAGGCGCGCTGCCGCCGCCGGGGTGCCCCGGAGAGAGGCGGGGGGGGGGGGGGNNNGGCGCGCACCCGCCGCGGGCGAGCGGGGCTGCAGCACTTTTGTGGGGCGGTTAATCAATGGCACATCAGCGAGACAGCGCATCAGCCCATCTGCTTGATATATATTCAGAAGGGCTCCAGCCCTTTTGAAGTCTAATTTCTTCCCCGGGAGAACGCACCGGGTAATTTACCATCATTTCCCAGGCAGGGCGGTCAGCGGTTTAACCCTTTCCCCAAGCGCTGCCGCCGCGGGTTTTCCTCCCGAGCGAGCAGCTTTGAATGCTTCAGCGCCTCGCCGCAAACTTGTAAAAGTGCCTCTTTAATGGTACGTGACTCGCTGAAACAGGACACCCGGCCCACCGGCACGGTAAACCCCTCTCCGCCTTGTCAGATTGGTGTTTAAAAGACCTGTTCGGGACAAGCAAATCCCTCGACCCCACCGAGTCAGCTCGTATCATTTCAGCTTCAACCACCCACTGATATTTTTGTGTTTCAACATCTTTGGCCTCGGGTTTGGTTTTTTTGGGTTTTTTTTGTTCCCATCCGATGCTAAGAAACGCAGTTTTATCCAGGGGCAGGAGCAAGGATGGGGAGCGCACGTACGGGCTGTGGTGCAACGCTGCGCTGCACAATCCTCTGGCTCGGAGAGTGGCAGAGCCCGGAAAGTGCGAGGGGACGAGACGGACACCTCGTCGCTCCCCCGGCACTCGTGGGGGATGCGGGGGCAGCGCGGGACTCGTCACCGCTGCTGGGGCGGGACACGCCCGGAGGTGGCCCTTCCCTCTACCCCATCCGGGGCCGGTGAGCCCGGGGAGGACGCCGAGCCTGCACCCAGCACCCCGGCACCTCTGGGATGCACCCCTCAACGAGTTATCGCAGCTGTCAGAGTTGCGTCCCCGGGCAGGGGAAAGCGTTTGACTCTGCAAGTTTCTGAGCTTTTATTTGTTTTCTCTGCTCCCTTCGTCCCCCAAGGGTTCTGCCAAGCCGGGAGATGCCCGGACCGCCGCCGTGCACTGACTGAACTCCGGTTCAGGGGACAGGTTGAATAAGCCCGAGACCGTTGAGCGGCATCACCTGCTTCCCGTAAACCCCAAAAGCAAACCCGGGGACCGGCCGGAGCCGCCGCCGTGCCCTCAGTCCCCACCTGCACCTTGCTTATCTACAGTCAACATTTTTATCCTGCGCGAGAAAGGTTCCTGCTCGCTCCCAGCTCCGGGGCGGCATCCGCGACCGGTAGCTACACCCCGGCACCCCGCCGCTCCCCCGGCAGTCGGCAGGCACCGGGCCCCCCTTCCCCTCCACCCCAGCTGGGGCCGCCCCCACTTCTCCTGGGAGCAGTGCGAGGAGATCGGCTTTTTTAATTTATTTATTCGTTTATGAAATCCACCAGCTTCTGAGAGAGCCGCGAATGACAATGTCTCTTGCAACATCTCTTCTCTGAAATCTCCTTCAAAAGAGGAGGAGAGCGGTGGATTTATTTATTGGAGTTTTTTTACACAAAAAAAAGACAGTTCTGCCTAAACGTTTTGTGGCTGGAGAGGCTGGGAGAAGTGTTGCTGTTGGTCTCTACTGGAGCGGGAATGGGCTGTGCATAGGGTCAGAGCAAATGTGGAGGCAGAGGAAGCAGGGATCCCTGTCAGAGTGGGCAGTGAGCTCTTTCATACTCCATTTTGGAAAGCAATAGAAAGGGGGCTAAGTGCTTCCACACAGCTTGTGTGCTTTGGATTTCAGTTGCTGTGGGCAAAAGTATCACTTCAGTATTTGCTTTGTATTAGACACAGTTTATATTATTATATTTTTCTCATGCCAGTACTGCTGCTGAACTTAGGGCTGGTGTTACATGAAAGTTCCCCCAAAATGCCACTGTCGCCAAGCTGTGATGATTTGTGGTAGGACTACATAAACATGCCACAGAAATGGTGCAGCTGAGAGCTCGGCTAAGGCTCATATTGGGACTACTTATATTTCTCAGTCCCTGATCTTCTCCTCTGGCCTGAGGAGGAATTATCCTGCCTGTGGAGGAGGACCTGAGGCCCAGCAACATGAAGTGACTTGCTGTGGGCAACAGGAGCCCAGGGCCAAGGGTGGGGCACGAGTGCAGGATGTGTGCCACCACTTTCTCACACAACACACTTTATTCCAGTTGCTTCAAAAGTATTCCAGTTGCAAGACTTTGCTCAAAGCAAAGGACATTCAGCCAGGGGCTATCTTTATACTTTCAGAGATGTTTCACCATGGTTTTTGATAGTGTCATCCTTTCCCAATGCCCGAGGAAGCAGTTTGTGTTGCCCCCAGCTGTAGCCTATTATTTAGGGTGGGTCATGAGGGAGGGAGAGGTGAAATTTTCTGATATGGGATAAAGCTGAGCAGAAATTTGGGAAGGATGGTGCCTGGATGCAGGCTTCTGCAAGCAAAGTGATTCTCCTGATTCGTAGCTTGTTCCCTCATTAAGTCTGAATCTGCTTAATTTGTTCCTGCTGGAGCTTCCCCACTGTGATGGGTGAGAACATGGCTCTGAGGTAGTTTTCCAGGGTGTGTGAGAGTGTAAGGCACAGTCTGATGTGCAGAACATGCAGTACTTCCCAGCCTCGGTCACCTCTCAGGTAGGAAGAATATCTCTTATTTTTTTGAAGTTAGCAGTGCTGCAATGTTTGTAGTGAAGATATGATAAATACAGCCTGAATTACATTGCTATGTTTCATCACTTACTAGAAGGTCTTGCAAAAACACTCTCATGGCAAATTTTTGTGTGGTTCATCCTTGATTGTGGAAAGATTTCTGGATTACATCAATTATGCTTCTATTGCTTGGCTCTCAAGGCATTCAATTAACCCTCTTCTCTGCCCTACAGTTTGGGGGCTTCCTCTTTGCATTGCAGAATATCCTAAAAGCTTTTTTCTTTAAAAAGGCTTGAAAAACAGAAGGTTATTTCTGTGAGGATGGCAGCTGGGAAAGAAAGGCTCTGAATTGCCATAGGGTTCCCAAGGTTATTGTGTTGGGAAAGAGTGAAAGCTTGGGAGTATTGCTGGCTGTAACTTTGGGGTTAGCAAGTAACAGAGTTACACACACCAAGTGAAGTAAGGGACATTAAACTTTGTATATCTCAGGCTAAACAAGAATTTCCAAAGCAATTAATAGGTTTCCTCCTGGTATTCCCAGCCCCCGAGGAAGTGACATCTGGAAAGGATATTTCTATATTTGGTTTTCTTTTGTTTTTCTTAATAACTGAGAAGTGTAAATAGAAGGGTATCTTCCAACAGAAAACAATGGGTCTAAAATGACTTTAGAGATGCTGTGGTCATAATTTCAAGTATTCTTAAACCAGGAACAAGAAAAAAATTTTCCCCAAAATAGAAATAAGAAAAATTGAAGTCTTTTGGTCTTCCAAAGCTGCTGAGTGTTCAGGAGTTTTCAGCTGTTTCTGTGGCAGTTGGGTGCTTAGCAGGGAATGAAAACTTGGACTTTTATTGGAATACTGAAGTGATATCTGTGGGTGCATTTTGAAGTTGTACTTAAAATCCTTGCACACCTTGACAATATTTGTGAAGCTGCTGTAGGGGACTGACCTGAAGATTCCTGAAATAAATGGTGGTGCAGGATCAGGGCCTCCCCAGAGGGCGAGCAGGCAAAACTGAATAAGGCTCTCCAAAGTCTGCAGGAAATATTGGGAACAAATAGCTTGATGCCATCTTTTGGCAGACCTTTAATTTGTTTGTTCAAATAAAAACTCAACAGTTTATCAAAGATGAGAACTCTTTTTGCCCCCCTTCATTAATTGATCTGTTTAGATGAATCTTCTTGATTTTCAATACTGCTAAACTGAGAAATGTAAAAACATCAAGTCTCAACGTGTTTACCATTGGAGCTTTTTGAAATATTGTTGGAAGGGCAGTGTCAGAAGTATCGTTTCAGATTTTCTATTGCCTGAAAAAAATTAATAATATATTCAAATTTATTTTTCTCCTCTTGTTCCTATCAAACAAAATCAAACCTCTACTTTCCAGCCTCTCCTGTTTGTCCTGATATCCAGTCTGTCGACATTACACCTGCCATGTTTGCTGCTATCACATAAAATTGGTACTCTGTGAATGGCTCTAGATCAGTGACTCGTCTGTGGTGGAGCCCAGGGCATTTTCATTGTGCAGACTCTGCAACTGTTGGAGGACTGAGCCATCAGCCTTTGGAAAGTATGGATTTCATAAGGAAGAAAGTTCCCTGCTGGTTTTAGTTGTTGTTTTTTTTTTTTCCCTCAGGTAAAGTTCATATTTTACAATTACGGCTAGAGAAAAAAAAAGGAAGCCACCAGCAAAAAGTGGTGCATTCAAACAGTTTCTGTGATTCTACTGCAGTACCCCCATCAATATATTTAATCAGCTAAAAATCAACATAATAGAAAATATTGCATTAGAAGTTTTCCTAATTTCTGCTATTTTCATCTAACTACTCCTTTTGACAATTCTTGCATTATACTTTTTAGTTTTCCCCTTTATGTGTTTTGAGATTTGAAAACAAATGGCTGAATTACTCTATGAGTTCTAATACCCTCAGTGGAAGAGAATTCCTAAACTTCCTATGAAATGTTACTGGAAATTTGCAGGCCTCTAATTTTTCAAAGGGATATTTAAATTTATGGTTTTTTTTAAATACAATTGGTAAGGATTTTTGAGTGACAGTTTAATGTTAGCCTCTTGGAACATAGTACTGAATAGGAGAGGAGTGTGACTATTTTCCATCAGCATAAACCTACTCTGCATTCAGGAAGGTCTCACCTCTTTGGAAAAAAGAATTGCCATCTTCAGTATTGTGGTATGAAGTGAAATGTGATCTAAGTTGAATGATGGAAGCAGTTTAACTAAAAGAATAGACCATAGGAAAGCCGACCAGAGGTTTCGCAAAGGGAAAAGATGAGAGAAACAACAAAGCCAGAAGATAGTTAATTACCATATCGTGTATTTATTTGGGGTTCTATTCATGTGCAGAACTGGACAGGTTACTTGGCAGAAACAGCTTCTCTCTTTGTCTTTGGAAGGACCAGGAAATCTGATGAGACATCAAAAGAAATGTGAGAGCATTGCTTAAATCTGCCTGTGCTGGCCATTACACACATTTCATGGTTTTGGAGTAAATGATGAAGAGTAGGTGTGCTAACAGCAAATGTCATGACCTGCTTTGCAGGGGCTGCCCCTCTGAATACATACAGGCCCTCTCATGCAGGTGCTCTTCCTGTCTGGTAATAGCTGGCAAACTATGGAATCACGGAATGGTTTGGGTGGGAAGGCACCTTAAAGATCATCTAGCTCCATCTCCCCTCCCACAGGCCAATGCTCCTTTTGTGGACAGATCAAAATGCTTAGTTTGCACATTGCCCCCCTGCACTCAGCCCTGGTGAGGCTGCACCTCAAGTGCTGTGTCCAGTTCTGGGCCCCTCGCTACAAGATGGACATTGAGGGGCTGGAGTGAGTCTGGAGAAGGGCAAGGGAGCTGTGAAGGGTCTAGAGAGTAACTCTGGTTATTGCCAGGAGCTTCTGTTCTGACTTGTGTAATAATATTTTATGGTTTTTGAAACTGAGTACACAGCTCTCATGGGATACTTTTGTGATGCCACAGATTTTACTGGTGAGCTCTGTCTTTTAATTGATGTGCAGTGGAGTTCTGTGAACTTCCAGTTATATGGCCAAGTATTAGCCCATGTGAAAACAAGCAAATAGTTATCGAAAAGATATATCCAAAGCTGAAATTTACCTTCCTCATCCCCCATTTTCTGTTACTTTAGGTAGATTTTCAACAGCCATGAGCATGAATAATTCCTGGTTATTACCCCAGAAGCAACGACACATCTCAATCATCAGAGCCCAATATTTATTTCTGTACAACCACACCACCATTCATCTTTTTGCCTTAAGAAACAGTGACCCATGAGTAGTATGTTACATTCCAGGGCGTGGATACACTTTTTCAAAGAGCACAGCTATTTTGAAGCCCTCTCAGTACTCAGCCAACCCTAGGCGCAACTTGGAGGACCACAACATTGCGAGTGTAAATATTCAATTCAATCCTGTCAACCAGATCACCAGCCTGATTTAGAAGACTGTTTTTAATTTTCCATGGAAAAGTTCAGTGTTTCTATAAAACTCTCATTTAGCCACAACATGATATTCAACCAGTTGTATTTTCAGGGCATTTCATAAGCATTACAAACTCCACACTGTACTGAAGCAAAGGAGTAGCATTATCAAATGTTCTGACAGCATTAACAATGTTTTCTTGATATTCAAACACCATCAGAAGAATTCACATCATTAATTAGGGAGATTCTCAGGAAATATCCAGATAGTCTATTGAAACTCTGTCTGTGATAAATAGAAGCATGATAATATCTCATTATCCAGATAAATTTAGAATTTTCAGAATTTATTATTATTCAGAATTTTTCACTCTCTATGAAGGATGTAAATAGTGTAATGAAATAACATCCTCAGCAATGCACTTGGTTTTAGGTACATTACTAAGCACAGGCTTATGACAACTGAGTATAACAGTTTTTCTTTTGAAATTAATTCCTTTTTTCCTTTTACTGAAGTTGGGCTTTTAAATCGAATTAGGAAATTGGGATATTTTCTATTAGCTATCTAAACTTTTTTCTAGGTTTATTCTCTCCAACACTTATATGCTTACATGGAGTTGCATCCTTTTCCCCCTGTACGTACTGCAGTGCATCAAAATTCATATTTTCTTTTAGCACCATGTTATCTAGGAAAAATAGGTATTGCTGATAACCATCCTTCAGGAGTAGTGGTCTACAGAATCCATAAGAGGAAATTCCTGTGTTGAATATACTGTATAGCCAAAAGGAAAATCCATCTGGTTTCATATTTCCCCTTCTGCAGGAAGAACAGTTTGTCCAAAACAAAACCTTTATAACCACAAATCTTTTGTGTTGTACATAGTAGGACACAGTTATGTTTTAAAAAATAGCCTTTGAAGTTGCCTATGAGCTGCTGTCTTGATTAATTTAAAATTTTAGGTTTATGCACCCTGCAATAAACGCTTTTATTAACTTTTTATTGCAACTGAACTTCACGGCTTCTCGGTCAGAGGCAGGTGTTCCGAAGGATGCCCTGAATCAACACAGGGAAGCCCAACCTAAGCCAGACACCTCCATAAAACCGCGTGAGGCGGAGCCCATAAACCCGTGTCTGAGCCGCTCCGGGGGCCTGGATGGGACTGCGCACGGAGGGTGTTGCGCTGTGGGACCGGCTATTCCCGGGGCCGGGAGCGCCGGGCTGCTCCTCCGCTGCGGGCGGGGCCCGGCGGGCTCTGTCCATGGTAGCTGCGGCCTCCCGGGCGGCTCCCAGCTCTGCCGGAGACCCTCGGGGGCTTGCCATCGCTTTTCCCTTCATTTTTTTTTTTCAGTTTTTTTTCTCTCTCTTTATTTTTTTAATTTTTTTTTTTGTGTTTTTTTCCCTTTTCCCCTCTCCTCTTCTTCCCCCTCTTTATTTAAGTCCCTTCCTGTTAATACTGACTCTACAAAAAAACAAAACCAAACAGCCCCACTAAACACCTCAGTGCAAGCCTCTCCACCCCGCCCTTTTCAATACAGTGCGTGTTTTTGATGCCTTAAATGGCTACCTAGAAATAGAGACTAGACAGGAACAAAAGAATAAAGGAGGTATTTATTTGAAAGGCCTTCAGATGTACACTCTGGGCTCCAGAGGGTCCTGCCTCAGTGGATCCCAAAATGGACAACAGGTGATGAGTTCTTCACACTTTTATATCAGCATCAATTCACCAACCAGAACCCAGCCAATGATGGAATTTCCGCAAGCTTGCACCCCTCTCCCCAAGATGAAGGTTTTCAGTTTTTGGTCTGGGTGTCCTTGGAGAGCAAGCTGGAGAGGCTTTGTTATGTCTGTCTTAGCATAAGAGAACAGCACTTAACAGCTACAAGAAGCTTCAGAGTGACACTAGCAGTACAGGATTTGAAAAATATAAAAGTTAAAACCTAAGGCATAATTTTTAATCTATATATCACCCCTAGCTAAAAATCTTCAGTGATATATGAAGCATAGAAGCTTGGCTTGTAGCACAGGTGCCACAGTGGTAATTTCTTAAGGGGTCTACAGATTTTTGTCATGACATAAGGTTAAACAGACAATATCATTCCAGTCTGTATTTCAATTTATGAAATAAATTAAACCTCAATTTATGAGGTTTAATATGAAACAAAATATTGGAAAAATGCTCAGAATGAAATATAAAAAGTTCTTGCAAAAGCTGTGCTAAGAATCAATCTAAAATTGTACAGCCATAGAATCGTTAAGGTTGGAAAAGACCTCTAAGGCCACCAAGTCCAGCTGTCAACCCAGTACCACCACCATGTTTACCACTAAAGCATGTCCTCAAGTGTTATATCCACACGTTTTTTTAACACTTCCAGGAATGATGACTCCATCACTTCCTTGAACAGTCTGTACTTGACAGATCTTTCTGTAATTTTTTGGTTTTTCTCAATATCTAATCTACACCTCCCCTGGTGTAATTTGAGGTCATCTCCCCTTTTCACTCGTTACTGATCCCAGCCTTGCTGCAACCTCCTTTTTTCTAGAGAGCAATACGATCTTCCCTCAGTCTTCTTTTCTCCAGGCTAAACACCCCCGGCTCCCTCATATGACTGAACTCAGACCCTTCCCCAGCCCTGTTGCCCTTCTCTGGACACTCTCCAGCACCTCAATGTCTTTCTTGTGGTGAGGGGCCCAGAACTCCCTGACATGAACCAGCAGCTCTCTGCTGTAAGCTAACATCAGTTAGGGGACACTGGCAGGTGGCACATGCTGAGGGACAGACATTTCCAGTGTCTCCCTCTGGTATGCCTTTACTCTCTTCCTTCTTTCTTTAAAGGGATTTTATTCCTATCAGTATAAATAAAGGATTCATTTGGTCAATGCAAAGTAACTTTTTTTTCCCAAAACAACATCCACAATTTTTGCATAATCTGATCCTTCTTTAAAGCTCTCCATATTTGAGATCTTGGTCTTTTAAAAACTTATGTATCAGCTTAGTTTATCACAAGGAAGCAATCTCCCTCTGGAGCTCACAGTCTCTGGTCCTTCTCTCTGTTTACACAGCTCAGTTGGATTTATATTGGCAGGGGCCTCTCCATGAATTGCCTATATGTAGGGAGAATCCCAGTAGGATGTGACTGGCAGGGAAAGATCCATTTCCTTCTGAGCTGAGTTTTAATCTGTCCTATGCTGCAGCAAGGCCTTCATCCCAGAGAGACATGAAGCAAACAGGATGAAAATCTGCACAGGCCAGGTGTATTTCCTGTAGGGGAAAATAAAATAGGAGGAAGAAACATGGAGGCTTATCCCTGGTGGAAGTAAAACCACTGACAAAATTTAACACAAACAAGAATTAAAAATCCCAAATTCCTGCATCACTATAATCCATTTGAATTTTCAATTATATTGCAAAGCAGCTTGTTGATAAAGTTTGGTTGTCTTGCGTAAGAGTTTGGTTTTGGTATAATAACAGAAAGAAATAGCGTGAAAAAAATCCCAACCAACAACGACCAAACCAAACTGGCAAAAAACCCAGAAAAAAACCCCCAAAATAAAACCCAAAAGTATGGCATTTGAAAGCAGGTATTTCATTTATATGAAAGAAAAAAATGGCAGAAGTGTGAGTCTGGAATCCACAATGAAACAAGAACTTTTCATCTTTCTAAGATCTGTAGTTCAAATTTTCTTCTCTCACTTCAAACCACTGCAGGAATTGGAAGCTGTGGGAGGATCCTTTTTTATCCTTCTCTACTTTGCTCAGGCATGGCTCAAAACGGAATCTGAGTATATTTTTTTTTTCATTGTTTGTACTATGATAAGATCCTTACTAAGCAGGTGAGTGCTGGAACGACAAGGGTGTAGCTCTTTATTACTGTAAGTCATCTTTATGCTCATAAATAAGCCTTTGGAATTGAATGGGATTGCTCAACTGTGCAAGAGTGCACAGGATGTGCCCATAAACCAAACTAAAACAGGCTATCCAACGTAATTTAAACAAGGATCCCATGCATGAAGCAAAAGCCCTCAGTTTTAGCGTTATAAAACATCAAAACACTCTTAACGTTGTTCCGTGTGGGTGCTTGATGTTTTGCTGTATAATTCTAGCTTGAATGGTTTCACACAGGCATCTTTAGGGCCTGGAAAGCCCTTCTGACACAAACACAGCTGAGGTCCTATGGATGTCTCATTTAGGACTCTATGATCACTCGGATAAGGGTGGTGAACCCTGGCTTTGAATGCCTGGCAATCATTTGTGCACTCTGTGTATTAATGTATTCAAGGGCAGTTAGGGCAGGTGAAACCGCTGGCATCAGTGCCTCGAGGTTCTCTTTCACACTGCACAAAAGCCAGTGGTGTGTTTTGAGAGAACCTTCTAAAAGTTGATCTTTGCCATTTAGGTTTAGAAAACTGGGTGATCTTCTAAGTCATAAAACACATGAAGAAATTGATCCCTTGCCAGACACTTACCGAAGTATCAGAGTGCTTATTTCCAGGAGCATTTCTGTTGTTTGGATCATGTGGAAGAGATCTCTTCTTAAAAAAAAAAATAGAAAAGAACCAAATAGGAAAAATCACCTCCTTCTCTTAGAAGTGTATTTCATTTAGCAGACGCAACTGCTAAATGGCCAGCCCAGCAATTTCTTCTGTCATGGGAGCTGCCCACTGAGAGGGCTGCTACTCCAACTGTGTTAAACTCCTACCAGAGGGCCCCAAAACAATGGTGTTTGCAGTGGATGTCTGCCCTCTCCTACACAGCCATAAGGGCTGTTTCAAAAGCCTCCTACACGAATGAATACCTTTTCACTTGACAGATGGGGATGCAGGAGGGCAGGCAGAGCCTGGCATGTGGTATTGAGCCCAGCCCATTCCTGGGCCTGTTTTGAAAATTCAGGTAGAAGCACGTATGTGTGTGTGTGTGTGCTGCTTTTCAGTCTGAAAAGGGGAAATAAGTAGTTGCTAAGAAAAGGCTTTAAACTAGATAACTGGAGAGAAGCTTCATGTGGTGTCAATAGGTCTGAAATATTTAGTCCTGCTTGTAAGAGGGAGGTACAGTGTGGCAATGCAAAAGTCAATGAAACAGCTAAATATTTTTCCAGCACAGTAGGTTGGCATTCAGATTCTTTTTGGCTCTAATTTTATGCAGGTTGGGGTTTTCTTGGAGTGAGTTCTGTTCTCTTTCAAAATGATGGAAACGAGGCTTTCTGGGCGGTCAATAAAAGCTGAGTACACACGACAGGGTGTGTGCTCCACTGCCCTACCAATGTCTCTTGGCCAGGTGGCACAAAGCCATGTGAGCACAGCAGAAATGTGTCTTGTTGCATTTCAGTGCTACTATAAAGCATATTTTATGACTGGAATAAAACACACGGAAAGAATTTCCTTTTGAACCTTCAAGTAACATTTTTGTCAAAGAAAGAAAAGATAAAAATTACTTAATTTCTTAATAAGTTCCTTTCAGTTCTGAGATACTTTGGCAATAGTGTGACTACAAAAAGAAAAAAGGCCCCAAACCCTGCGTGCAACACATAGACATAATTTTTCAAAATGTCTTTGTATGTTTCTGGTCTTGTTAGTAGAAATTGTTTAGCTGAGTCTAAGCATGCTTTTATGAAAGTCTTTTGAGACGAACAGAATATTAAATTTCTTAAAAGGTGTTTTTTCTGTATTTAATTTTTTAATGCAAAGAACATAAATGTTTAGCTCATGGATTTAAATGAAAATTAGGCAGCCATGCATTTTCCTAGTACAAGATTTTCCTACAGAAATACTTTGATTCTTTGATAAGATTAGAAATATATTATTCTCTGATTTATGATAGAGCCCAGATGATAACATTACTCCTTTCTTTTCCCCCAGTGCTTATCTCTCTCCTACTTCTCCTAATTTTTCTTTAGCATCTGGACTAGACAAACGAATAGTTGCTTGGACTAGACTAGAATAGTGTTGCTTATTCTGAAATCCTTCTAAAAGCTTCCTTCCTTGTTCTTCACTTCATGTAGCAGTTTCATAGTTACCTCATTCCAACGTTCTCTTATGTCCTCACATCTCTTCCTAAGCTTTCACGTGTTTCTTGATACCTTCCATACAAAAATGTTCAGATTCTCTTCACCTGCTGTATACCTATGCCAGCTTTTATTGACTCCTTTCCTTTACCGTGACTGCAGGAAGCTTTCTACCATCTTCCTGTTCTTTTCCTTTCAACAGCCCCGCCAAATTGCTTTAAACTTTCCTTGCATTTCATAGCACTTCATCCTATATTTCATCCTAAAACTATGAGTCCTGCTATGTGCTTGGATGGAGCATGCCGAAGTACCCTGCTGAGCTACACATGGAATTAACATCCCCACTTTAGATGTGGAAGATCTGATTCAGAGCTGCTTTTCTAAGCTCTGTGGTACAGTCAGGAATAAGCCAACATCTCCTGGCTCATAGCTGAACATCCTACCACTACGTGCTGGTTTCTGAAAGCAGAAATTATCAGAAGTTGCTGTTCCTGCCTAGTTAGACACCAGAAATGGTATTTTGTCTGGTGATATCCTGAACATAGTGCCATTTGCTCATGTCCCACTGACTACTCTCATATCTTCTACCATCTTGCTCTGGTAACCTCTTCAAGTGCCCCTCTGTCTAATGCCTAATTTTAAACAAGCAAACTTTTCAGGATTTTCCAATTAAATAATTTGGCGGGGGAAAAAAAAAGTTGCTTTGTAGTGTGTTTTGCAAAGTGTTCTGCAGAAAACCTCCCAGGTTCAAGTAACATTTCTTGAGATGTAGGTAGGTTGTCTCTCTGTCAAAGGAACTGAGGTTTGAAGATCTTCTGCCCTTCAGAATTCACCTGTGACAGAGACTCGGACCTTCCAGTGTGAATGGCTCTGGGGGTTGCCACCAATGCCAGGATCATCATTGACCTGGGGCCGTGAAAGTCCATGAAATCCCCTAGGGGATGGTTTGGGGTTCTTGGATTACCTTGAGGGAACCTGAAAAAAAAGTAGTTTGAAGCGGTGGCTGTGTCTGGACCCAGCATGAGGGGGTATCCCAGAGCCTGGGATTTTACAGGCAGCTGCTGTCAAACTCATTTCTCTCATTGCACAGGCATCCTGCAAAATAGATTTTAGTTCAGAAATCTGGAGGTGGCATGTTGAAAACCATGTCCCTCTCTGAATTTCCAGTTAATGAATGCTGGAACAAAATCAAGTCTCAAAGCAATGATCTTCCAGCCAGCTTGACTAATTTCGTTCTCTCAAAAGGCAGAAGATTTACCACCAACTCATTGTGCTGGTAAAAGTGCTGCTAATGCCCAGAAATCTGATTCTGCCCTCTGCTGAGGCCATCACAGATGATTGGGCCCCAAATTAATTGGAATTGAGGAAGTCTTAAATTTTTTGTTAGCAGGCACAAATTTGGCTTTTCCATGAAAATCTGTAAACTCTAATTTATCTGTTTTTACAATTTATATGTGTTTTAATAATTCTTAGCTCTGTTTTTTGCATTTCACAAATTCATTTTATCGTAATGTTCTTTTTGTTCGATACGTTTACAATATGTGATTCATTTTATTATATAAATGGTAGCAATTTTAACAGGCTTTGTAGTTGTTTGCAGGAAATGTATCATTGGGAGAACAGTAAAGATTTCTTGTCTTAACTTTTTGACCAATCAACAAAACCAATGACATTCGCTTTTCTCTCCTGTTTCATAAACTCCCAGCGGAATGGGTATTTTGTGTGAGAAATATGAAGCTCACCAGCACTGCTCTGTAGCAAAAGCCCCCTCTAGCAGGTCTAAACAAGACTGGTGTGCACTCATTGCTAGCACAGGTATCTGAGTGCTCCTGGTTACAAAGTTTGGCTGCCTCTGATGGCAAAATAAATATATGCAACTTCAGCCTGAAAAGGAAAAACAGATGCCAAATATTTGAGTTTCATGGCTCATGGCATGCCTAGTCCGGATCACGTGAACTTCTTTTTTTATTATTATTTATTTTAGTTTATTGTTCACCTGCAGCTTGGGCAGCTTCAGCTTCCTTGCGCAGGTGTTGAGGGACACATCTGGGCCAGCTGAGCACCTGCACTGTGATGGCCACATGTGACTCTAACCAAATGCTGCTAGAGCAAAGCAACGGAAGCAAGAAGACAGTCAGGTCTCAGTTTAGATGCTGAGCTGGAAAATCAAATTAAAAATGAGTCTTCAGAAGTCAGGGCCATCACAGGAAAGTCAAATGGAGCATCCCCTGACCCAGCTTTTGTCGCTGTGCAGGGAAGCGGAAGCTCATCCCCGCATGGAGGGCCGTGCGTGCCCATGAGATGGCTCTGCTTCATAGACTTTGTGAGCTGTCACTTGCTGCTTGGGGCAAAGATCACCTTCTGATGTTTGTGCACTGGCTGACAAAATATGAGAGTACAAGTGATAAGTGGACGTGAGTGTTTTGCCGAGCCGTGAGAGCTGGAGAATTCCAGTGGTGTTTGTGGGTGCTGGGAACATGCCCTGAGGGACAGGGGTGATGTAGGCTGGTGCCAGAAAATGGGAGAAGTGCTTCAGAAAGTGGACAAGGCATTTGCAGTGATTTTCTTGCTGGTCTAGAAGGGCTGTGCTTTTTTTATTTGCTTCAAAAATAAGTCTCCAAATATGTCATTTTGCTGTATTAAAAAAACTACAAAAATGACCTACAAGTAGGTAAGTATTGTAGCTCAGGTTGACGTGAACTTTCACCTTGTTACACTTTTATTTGTTCTTGTTTCTCTTCTTCAAACATGAAAGTGATATCAAGTTCTGTAAACCAAGCTGCTGGAATAAACTAGAAAATGGCATAGCCCAGGCAGGAGAAATAGGGTGGGAGGGGTTTGGCTGCAGGTTATCAACCATTAATTATTCATTTTGTAAACAATGAGGGAGTGTAAAAGCAGCCAGGGCAGGTAGGTAGACGATTATGTTGTAAGATAACAGAGATAGGGGAAAATAAGGAAAAAATCCTGAGCAAACAAAACTGAATATAATTCATAACTGTCACAATCCTTCCTATACCATAAAAGAAAACACCAGTGAATTATTAATCACTTCCATTAACGTAATTGTGCCAGTGTTTGACGACAGAGTAGGATTTGATGGATATGACTTCAAAAAGTTTTACAAATCATCAGTAGAAAAGATGTAACTTAGGGAAATAGTTGCAAACATTTTTTTAACCTCAAGTTTGAGTAAAAACGTGTCACAAATCTCAGAGGACGTTAAGATAAAAAATGCTTGGGCATCTCTTTTTTTTTTTATTTAATTGTCTGACTTTGGCAAAAGGACGAAGTAGTGAGTTGAAAGACAGATGTGATCATATGAGTTTCTATTCCTCCTCCAGTGTGTCTGAGACTACTTACATGTTGTCAGTAGGTTGTGTACACAGTGGTGTTTTGTGGCATCCTATCAGTGAGTACTCATGCAGAAATTATTACGTTGGAGTTTTCTCGGAAAGAAGGAATTGGAAAAGCAAGAAACACATGTAGAAGTAACATTATGTCTGCACAATCTATTCTTTTAGCCTAAAAACTCTTATATAAATTCTCCAAGCAAACATGTAATTATACCTTAATCCAAGGGCGCTTTAATAAAAGCAAAGGTCTGTTTTTGTAATTGCTATAAATGCCATGGAGCAACACTTGTTGCCTGTTTGCACTACAAGTGAGGTGCTTTCCAGGAATCTGCTGTCTCTGCACAATTTAGCCATTAGGGAGGTTATATTTGGGGTGCCTGTCAGGGCTGCTGTTGTACATGGTGTCCAGGCTTGGCTGAGACCATCCCAAGGGCTGTCCATCCTGGCAGTGCTGCTGCATGCCTGCAAGGGAGGGGAGATCCCTGACTCCAGCCTTAGCTAGGCACCCACGTTTGCTTCCCAGGAAAAAAGTTAAGGGCAAGGGAGGCAACCCTGCTTATCCTGCTGTGAAGCTGGGGTATGCTGCATGCAGCGTGCTCAGGTCCTGTGTTTTATGTAGTTACTGAAATCCACTGATTGCTGTGTGCCCAGCCCTCTTTCCTCTGAATTCTGCTTCCCCAGGCATCATGCAGCTGCAAACGCTTTTTCCTGGGTCCCTCCTCTCTGCTGTGTCAACCTCTGCAAGGAAATAGTGTGGAAGGAGTGGTGGAAGTGTCCCCTTCACCCTGGCTCCCACCATCCCACAATGAAGGCTCTGCTCAGCGTCTGTACTGATGGCAAGCGTGAGGTTTTGCCACAGCAGGAGCCAGCACGTAAAATGCCTTGAAGACTTCCCTTGTTCTCCTGGGAGGGCTTGGCTCTCTGTGCTGCAAGCACACACTGCTGGCTCTTGCCCAACCTCTCACCCAGCAGCACCCCAAGACTTTCTGGGCAGGGCTGCTCTCGAGATGTTCATTCCCCAGCTGGTGCTGATCCTGGGAGTTGCCCTGACCCAGGTGCAGCACCTTGAACTTGGTTTTGTTTAACCTCATGTTATTCCCAGGGACCCGCTTCCCAAGCTAGACCAGGTCCCTCTGGATGGTATCCCACCATTCAAGCGTGTCAGCAGCACCACTCAGCTTGGGGTCATCTGGCAATTAGCTGAGGGTGCTCTGGATTCCTCCATCTATGTCATTAATGAAGATATTAAATAACACTGGTCCCAATAGGGACCCCTGAGGGACACCACTTGTCCTTGATGTCCATTGGGACCCTGAGCCACTGACCAAAACCCTCTGGATGTGACCAACCAATTCCTTACCCATCTAACAATCCACTCATTTAATCCCATTGCTCTCCAGTTTAGAGAAGGATGTTGTGGCGGAACCCCACAAAAGTTTTACAGAAGTCCAGGTAAATGACACCTGTAGCCTTTCCTTGTCCACTGATGCAGTCACTCCATTGTAGAAGGCCACTGGGTTGGTCAGGCAGGACTTGCCCTTGGTGAAGGGGTGCTGACTGTCCCAAATCACCTCCCTGTTCTCCATGTGCCTCAGAGTACTTCTGGGAGGATCTCTTCTGTCATATCCCCAGGCACAGAGGTGAGGTTCACAGGGTGGTAGTTTCCAGGCTTCATCTTTCTATCCTGTTTTAACATGGGTACAATGTTTCCCTTTTTCCAGTTCCCTGTGACTTCCCTTGACTGCCATGACTTCTCAAACATCATGGAGAGTGGCTCAGCAAGTGCATCAACCAAATCCCTCAGGGCTCTGGGATGCATGTCATCAAGACCCACAGACATTCAGGTTCCTCAGGTGGTCATGAACCTGGTCGTTGCCTACACTGGGAGACACTTTGCTCCCCACATCCTCATCCTACTCCCCATCCACTCGAGAGGGGTGGGGAGAGAAGTTGTCATTGAAGACAGGAGAAAAAGATGCTTGAGTGTCTCAGGTTTCCCTTCATCCATTGTTACCAGTTTTCCAGCATTGTGTATCAGGGAGGTTACACCTTCTTTGACCTTCCTTTTCTGGTTAAATCTGGTTATATCCCTATACAGCCTCTCTCTGATTGATCCACCACTCTTATTTATGCTTTTCCATGCAAATCCTCAAGCACAGAGTATGGAGGCAAGAAGCAAGGATCTTGGGGGTTGACGTGGCAGGCAATCCGCTGAAAGGGGAAGGCTGCTCCCCGTCTCCCTGAGCCCATGGTCTCTTAATGAACTGAGCCATGTGCTGTGTTTTTGTTGCTTCCATGGCCCATCTCTAGGATTTTGGGTGTTGGAAATAGGGACAAGCTTGCACATTGATCCTCAAGTAACTGCTGGGAATGTGTGTCCCCTCCCACCTGCAAGGAAAAAAGAACATGGAGGAAGGTTGAGCCAAATTACACAGCTGATTTCTGCTCAGGCCATTCTTCTTTCCATTTTTTGCTTGATCTCTTAAAGCAAATAACACCTCTAATAGACACTAAATTTACCTCTGAAACAGTTTTACAAATCAGGTGTTATGCCACCACTCATAAACAATATCTAATGTGAGACAACAGGGATTTAACTTCTGAGACAGGCACAAATTACTTCCACGTCCCAATCTTTTTAGCAGCTTGGAAGTTTTCAGTGTCCACTTTTCCTAAGTGTGTCTATAAATCAAATTCCTATGTTCTTTTATTGCTCCTTAATTTTCACACCATGTTAATTTTACCGCTAAAATAAAAGGCAGAAAGAGGACAGGGTTTAATGTTTATTTTTCATCTGTATCCCTGTACAAGTTTGTTGCAGGCACGTTTTCTACCTCTCAGCGGTGGTAGTTCAGTGCTAGCAAAAAGGGAGGGTGGATAATGTGACACGCATTTTACTTTCAGCAAGCTTGTTATACCAGCTCTGAATTTTTCATGAAGGCTTCAGTAACCTGTAGCCGAAGCTCGGGGGGTTTCCACCACAAAGAGGTGGATTGGCTTAGCTCTCACTTCCCATCTGGCACAGGGTGACAGGGACAGTCGGGGGCTGAAGGAAACCTGAAGAAGAAAAAAGTTCATGTGGGACATCCATTGTGATGCATGAAAAGCTAAACATGTGCCTCTTGTAGGGATGCAGCTTTGAAACACTTACTTATCTCTGGCTTCAGATTATATTTAGTCAGGGTGTTTTACTTCAGTCACCAGCACAGCTGTCCTGTCTGTAAATAATACTACAGATAGATTCCCTCAAACCTTTATTTTGCCAAGGCCGTACTTTCAGCATCTCTCGACAGCTTGTGCCACAAACACTGTGCCTGCTGCCTAGCTAAAGTGAGGTTTAAATTAGAGCCAGTGTCACAAAATAATTGTTTGTCCTTTTGTTTTGAGTTTTTTTAATAATAAAAAGTAAAACCTATCCCAATGGGAATGACTTTTTAAATTTTTTTTTTTTTTCAGTTAAAAGCAACCCCAAAGGGGTCTCTTTAGATATACACTGTTGTCTCTAAACTCTCAGGAAAAATCCCTGCAGTTCTGCAGTCTTCTAGCAATTGGTTCCCAGAAGCAATATCACCCTTGTGTGTATGGGAGCTGAGGTGATGCACCCCTCTGAAGGGCATCCTGCACTCAGTTATGTACAAAAAACTAACCATCTATGGAGTATTTTATAAACAATGTAAAAGGTAAAAATACAAAGATTTCAGAAGTTAGAGTGTCAGAATAACATTTGTCATGAAAACCCACTTCCTAATATTTTATCGTTTTTAAATGCTTGAGGTATTTTTGTTTTTAAATTACATGATCATAGAGTGTAATTCTTCTGCACAAGATGCTGCTACTTGTTAATTAGTTCAGTTTCTGGGTAGCTGCTGTTGTACTGACCTACTGAAGGCATGGTTCAGTTGGCCCCTTAATGTATGCAGTTCGTGGTTTGTTCTGTACACAAAGCAATTATTTCATTTGTGGGGATTTTTTTCTACAAGGCTTTTTCCTTTTCCCCCACTTTCTTGAGTGCTTCACAGATACCAGTTTAGCTGCAAGGCTGCTTTTTGGGATATGGCAGTGGGGTGTGTGTGGAGCTGGGTTTCTTTGAGAGGTGCAGGAAGAGAATTAATGAGGTATTCCTAAAGCCAGGACCGATTTGGGGTGTTCAGTCCAAGATGCTTATGGTCCTGGAGCAGGTGTATGCAGGCATCTACCACTGCTTCAGCTCCAGCTGTTGCCACTGAGCTTTTCAGAAGCAAGGTTTTCCAGGAGGGGAGAGAAATGGCATCCCACCTTGTGGAGCATTTGGCCATGTTCCTTGCCCACGAGTGTTAGGCCCTGTTTTAACAGGGGATGCATTGTTTACAGCCTAGGAATAATTATGTGATGCATAATACTAAAACAGATCCTAGGTAAAATCTCTGTAACTTTTTCATGTGTAAAACAGGAAGAAAGATCTCCCCAAAGACATTCAATAGCTTGTTTTTTATTAGCTTCAGCCTGGAATTGTTTAACAATTGTCAATGTTCCATTAACAATTTGTTTAACAGTTACCTGCACTTTCCTGTCATTGCAGTTGCTTCGCTTTCTTAGTGAAATTAGCTTGCATAACATTGGGTTTAATTTCTATTGGTGCCTTTGAGAGATGAATAGCAAGTATATCGACCAGCCCTTCTGGCTGTCAGCTTCATGTGGTGATGTGCAGAAGCATCAGAAAGGTGTGTAAGACCTTATTCTGTAAGACATGGAACAGCCTCAGCTGTGGGAGGTGGTGGGCAGCCAGGCCCTTCTCAGGAAGCATCCATCCTTCCCTTCCAGTGTCTGGGTTTGGTTTAACAGGGAGCTGCTCTCCTGCAGTTCTGTTTCTCACTCCATGATGGGAGAGCAGCATCCTGGGGAGCCTCTCTGAGCTGGCAGGGCAGGGGCTGTTCCAGGCACACTGGGGAGCTAATGGCATGGCAGGAGTGTGAGAACAGGGCTGATATTCCTGCAAGGGGAAGGCTCCTGCTGCCAGAAGACAGCAGTGCTTTTGACAGAGTTATGGTGTGCGTGTGTATGTGCACACCAACAGGGTGTTACCCAATACCAGGGGTACACAACCCCCTGCCAGATAACAACCCTTCTTAAAATCATCAGTCAGTCTTGAGGTGTCAAGGCACAGGCTTCCCAAGAAGCCTTACCTGACAGATAAACGTGTTTGTGCTTGTCGCAAGCTGCTTGTCGCTCTTTAGGTGGCAGGTTTAAGATAGGTGCTTAACAGGGAAACCCAGAGCTGTTTAGTGGCAAAGGGCCTTTAACCCCCCAAGAGATGTTCTACCTCCCTCACTCTGTCTCCTCTTTCTTTTCTACTTGCCAAACTGTACTGTCAAATCCACTACAAGCAGTTACAGTCATTTCACATGACTGGATGCTTTTTTGAACCACCTTACATTTGTGATAAGGAAAATGACTTTTTTTTTTCCCCTCTTCTAGTAAGATGCTTCTGTTTGTATTTGATCATGGGAAATAACATGGCAGGCACCACAAAAAACCCCAAACAACTGCAGTTTTGAAGTTCAGCCCAAACCTGAAAGCTCAGACTTAAAAATGCCCAGAGTTAAATTTTTGTTTTCTTTTCTTTTTTTTTTTTTTTCCTGAGCTACATCTGAGTAAGATATTAAATAATCAGTGTCAGGTTCAGCTTTTGTCTCCAGGGGTCAGTGGATGTAACCTGCTCCCCGTAAATTCACAGTTTATGAGGCAGCGGCGATCCCTGCACAAGTGGGAGATGACTTTTGAACTCACGCAGCCTCAGACGGGAGGAACATTACACTTTATGAGCATGTTTAGGGGCTGTTAAGGCTGTTATAGGCTGAAAACTCTTCCCTCATAAATAATGGAGCTGGCTTAAGGGAGACGACTCTGTTTATCTTTAGACAAACAAACCCGCCTTGCAAATACACCCCCTGCATCTATTCCTTCTGGAGAAAAATAACAAGTGCCATCCTAAGGGTTATTCCCTTTGCCCTTTTCTTTAGGGAATTCATGCAGCACTGGTGAGGAAGACAATAGCAATCTATACTAACAGCAACCCATGTTGCTGAATAGCTCTAAATGAGAAATAACCCATTAAGAGGAAAGAAAATGCAAAGTATTTGAGGCCAGAGGGTTTGCAGGTCACTAATGCTGACTGTGTGCATTTCCTCCTGTAAGGCTTGGGAGATTTCCCTTCCCCGAGGGCTGTGAGGAGTTAGTATGCACAGAGGATGCCCTGTGCTACACTGCTTCTCCTGACCCTTTTCCAGTCCTGCACAGGCCCAGGCAGCCCAAGACATCTCTTGCAAAGAAGCAAAGGATGAGGTTCTTGTTGTCTGGAGGAGAAGACAGCTTGGGGCAGTAAAATCAGTGCTGCTTTTCCCCTTCCACTCTACAGAAGCAACTCACCTGTCTTGTCTACTCTGGCTTTTATCTGTATTTTGTCTTCTGTTTAAGACTTTCAGAGCATGGGGAAGGTTATATCAGGTTGGAAGAAAGCAGGAAAAGCAGACTCACAACTTCCTCATCTCCCTCCAAATGCAGATAGAGCAGAAGAGTGAAGATTTTGCATGTATTTTGCATTATTTGGGGGATGGAGGGGAAGGTTGCAGGATGTCCATTGGCATTTTCTAAGTAAGGATGACTGCTGCAAGGAAAGAGAATTGAAAATGTGAGTCCAATTCTGACACTGACTGCAGCATCCTCCCTTCCCCAATTCCTGAGTCTGTGCCTGAGCCTGGCTGTCCAGAACGAGCTCTGAGTGAGCAAGTGCAATATCATTTGAAGCCACACGTGTGCTGCGTGTTAGCTCTCTGGGCAGCTGTTATTTTCACTTTGAACTTTCTTCTCTAATTATTTACAGATAGCCATGTTCATAACTTAGGGGTATTTTGGACTCTTTCTGTTAAAGTAAGCAGAGCTTTCAGTCCTGTTGTGTGCATTTTTTAATTAGAAAGTGAAATGACACAAAAATTAGCAGTACTCCCCTCAACCCAAAACCAGCAGCTAAGTAGAGGATAAAGGAGTTCAAATGGGATTACTACAACTACTACCACAACCAAATCCAGCTGAACAGGCAGCCTTACATAACCATAGTTAAGTTATTCTTTCTCTACACTGTTGTTAGTGGTCAGATACATATTTAATGGGTTTTCTTTATATCCTATAAATGCTGGCACTAGAATACTTTCCCCAGGGCATTCTCTGAATAAAAGAAAGGAGAAAATGACGAATGCATTTAGCACATGCACCCACAACTTCATGATAAAAGCCAGCATTTCCCCATACAACACCTGTTGTTGTAGCTGGGTTAATTACTTTTCATTGTAATCAACGGCCTGAAATATTTATCACGGTGCCTGTAATTTCCCAAATCTGAAAGCGACACCCATAAAAACAACACAACTTTGACTCTAGTATTTCAGGTATGACATTCAGTGGGTTCAATTTATTTCTTTTTTTCTTTGTATTCCTTGTAGGGTATAGCTCTTAATTCTCATCTTCCATTAATTCAGAACTTTTTCTTTAGTAAAAGTGAATCTTCTCTGATGTTACATCAAAACACTGCTCCTTACAGTAGTGTGTATATGGCATTATGGTTACTGAATGTAGAATAGCATAATGCTTCCTTCTTTCTCCATTCCATCTTCAATCCCCTCCCTGTTCACTGCCTTCTCCTAAATTACAGGATCTGTAAGTCATACAGACCTGTGGTGTGGCCCTGATAAATAATGTAGACCCTATTTTGTTTGAGCTATGAGACTTTTTTTTTCTTTTTTGAGAAGAGGTTTGCAGAAAGGGAAGAGGTGTGACTGGAGAAGCCCTGTGGCTAAGCTGTTGGGGGAGATACATTAAAACCTGTCCTGCAAACCACCTGTCTGTATTTGATTCTACTCCTGTTGTAGGTGATGGTTTTTGTTGCCTTGCACAAAAGCAGGAGTGGATCTGGTAATGTCAAGGAGCAGACAGTACTTTTCCACTTCTAGTACTTTATACAGCAGAAGCTAAACTAATACAACAATCATTGCCCCCAAATCCAGTTTCTTTGCAGTTTCAAAAAGTTATCACAAAATGTATCTTGAGTCAAAACTTGCGAGAACACCCAGTCACTCCGGATTTCGGCCAAGGGCAGCAATGTCCTTGCAGGCAGTAAGTCCCTACAGTCTCCCTGGCAGTGCAGGGAGGTGGATGTTCAGCCTTCCCCTAAACCCAAATCCTTTATTCTTCAGAGAGCCCAAGAACGTTCATTGTTTATATATAAAGCTGAGGAGCATTGTCTTTGCTCTGTACCTAGAGAAGTCACATTAACACAGAAATAATCAGTTACCTTTGCAAAGCTGGCAGAAGCAGGAGGAAAGATAATCAGCAAGCTGTGTTCTGCTATCCAAAGCTTTCACTTTCCATGGCTTTGAAGCTGCAGTTAGAGCTAAGGGAGTATGTGTGAGAGAGAGCAAGAACAGAAGGGAAAGCTACACTGCAGCCTCTTGGGAGATAATCCACTTCCCAATCCCTGTGCACCTGAAGGAAATCCTCAGCACTTCAAAGGAAGCTGTGAGGTTAAATGGTCTTGGCACACGTAAATGATATTGATGTGTCTGATAGGGCGCTTTAATAAGTGCTGCTGCATCATTCAGTGTCTGACACGTTGGGTCTTTTCCACCACAGTGTGTCTTTTCAGAATTATCTCCTTGGAATCCTGTTGGCCAAGGCATGACTCAAACTGAGTGGTGCTGAAAACCTCCCGTAGATGCCAGGAGCAAGGCGTTCTGTTTGATGCTTAGTGCTCTTCTCCAAAGCCCTTTCAGTGCACTAAATGGCAGCAGCACCATTCTTTGCTCTGCTGCATTTGCCTGTGTCTGGTGCATGGGAGAGGGCATGGGCAGGAGCAGCCAGGAGTTGTGGGTGAGTTTTGGATGCCAGGGAGCTGTGGTGTGAACAGGTTCTGCTGCACAGACCCCCGTTGTTCTGCGCTTCTACAAGGCTTTGCTTTTCTGGAGCTTCTAAAGGAAGATGATAAGCCCGAATGGTTGCTGGCAAGTTATCTCGAGCCTTTCTAGTTAGAATGAGCATATGAATGGTGAAGCAGGAAACAGATAAGCTCTTTTGATGTCCTTCTGGTAGCAGAATGAACAAAATGGGGCAAAATGTATTCTATTTGGAAGCTATGATGGTTGGCTCAAACATGCATATCCTCTCTAACTTATCCTGATGAATGAATTTTTTTCCCCTCTCTCTGTCACAGCAATTTATGGTATTCCTATTTGATAAAAGGTAGGAGTAGCAGAGTTCTTTGGAAGTCATACTTCACAGAAGTATTCTAGTAATGAGATAATTTTAAACCAAAATGAATAAGTTTTCAGTACCTGATTGGATAAATAACCTGGTCTGATCTCCTAGCTGACCCTGGTCTGAGTAGGAGGTGGGATTAGACACCTTTTGCTCTCTCTTTCAACACAGATTACCCTGTGACCTGAAGTCAAGGAGTTTGTCTGTAACCACACACTCAGCTGTTGGGTGATAAAAATGCAAGGTGAAACAATGGTGTTAGCCCCTTCCCCCACCACGTTTGTGATAAAGGAGGTGTGAGGTCTCCTACCGAGTCACTGCATCAAGCTCGTGGGAGTTGCAGTAGCTCTCAGATAACTCTGATTTTTGTCACTGACTCTTGTGATTTAGAAATCAGCTATTTTTTCATCTATGTTTTACTGTTTGTTTCACTCCTCCCCCCCAACCTAAACTGGTAGCTGCTAAAAGTCATGTGCTGAAAATGTCCCAATTTAAATATCAGCCCCCTTAGGGACAGGGGAAAAAAGCTCTACCAAATAATCTGCTGTTTTCTTGCACATTTCTCTGTTTCCCTTGCTTTTCAGGTGTAACCTCAGATGCTTACAGCTCTCCAACTTGCTTGTTTGCTTTGGGGAAATGAGAGTTTGTGTGGCTGTTAAATGTATTTTTTCAAGTGTAGCTCTCAGGTTAGAGGGAAGTGTGGTTGGTTGGCTGTTCAAGGCTTTAAACTCTGGGCAATTTAAAGAGAGAGACGTGGCAGATGAGCTGTCCATCAAAGAGATTGTTATTCGCAGGTCTAATGTCATATCCATGTATAACAAGATAGTGATTGACAGGAAAGTTTGTTTTAGAAGGAGCAAAGGTCAAGGTTTCACTGACAGCTTCACAATGGAAATATTGCATCATCAGGATATTTTATGGAGTGATACATACATCTACATAAACGTAACATATGATGGTGGAACACTGGTGCAAGATGAAGCTCTGAGCTAGGATCAAGTTTTAGAACACTTATAAAAATAAGTTATCTGTGTTTTGTCCATCTTTTTGGGGAATAAACTCAAAGTGTCTGTGGGTATGGCTCCTGCGATGAATTTGACCCACATCACGTGGAAGAGCCTTCACTGCAGAGCGCTGTGGTTGAGTGGACAAGACGTTAATTGACTTTGTCAGTGACTTCCTTGGGGGACCTTGAACAAATGATTGCACCTGTGCTTCACTTTCCCCTCCATTTAAAAGGGAGAAAGCATTTTGTTTGCCTTGAGTTTGAGGTATGAAAACTCCCCAAGCCCTCTTGACTACAAAAGAATTAGTTTAAAAAGCCTGAAAGATACAAAAAATATAACAACTGAAAAGACCAATGTTCAGAATATTGATCCTTCTGGAAGAACTTTCCCAATTCCTCTCTTTTGGTTTTTTTTTTCCCCTCTTTCATTTTCTTTTTTAATTTCTCTGCTGCACTTCTTTGGGTGAGCTCACTTCCTCTTGTCCCAGACTGATTTGCAAATAGTCGTAATTTCTTGCCTTTACCTATGAAAATTATTTTTGCATTTGACGTACATTAAACTAAAGCAGAGACTAAGAGGGTTATTTATTGCTATAATTTTGAGATTTGAGCTACTTTTTCTCTTTTTTCTTCTGTTCCATACTATCCAAGAATTGCTTTCCCCAGTCTCTGCTCCAGAATGGTTTTGTTTTTTTTTTCTCTGTCTGACTGCAACCTGTCAGTAGTGATCTTTTGCTATAAACCCAAAGAGGCCAAACCGAATGAACAGGCAAAATAAAAGTTCAAAGCAGCTCCCCAAACACCTTCCTCACACACAGCCTAAGTGTTTAGTTAACATTTGAATTAGGCACCGAAGGTCAGCAAACTCAGGCCCTGCTGGCACACGTGGGTCACTGGGAGCTGTGGCCGAGAGCTCTCCCTGCTGCCCCATCCATCCCTTTGTCCACACATGAGGATCTCACAAAAGGCGTGGTGGTCTCCTCTGCATCGGGTTTCTTTTCCTGGCTTCCCCACCACGGTTACCCCATGCCCTTCAACCACTCATATGAGTGTAAGGAACCCTTCTCCAGTGTTCACAGTCCTTTTCCATGCTGGATGATAGCCCTTGTGTTCTCCCATACCTGGAAAACTCCAGACTCTGAGCTAACCAAGGGTGCCTCATTTTTTCATGCCATGAAACAGCATGGAGAAAGCATGATTACGAAAGGCAAACAATGATAATACAATGAAATAGCTTCCAGGCAGTATTACTCATCAAAGTAATTAATTACTTGAATAATGGATGAATTTTAATTTTTAAAACTTTAAACTCAGTACCAATTTTTTTTTTCAACCTAAAAAATTTATTCATCTAATCTAGTCAAAATTAAAAATTATTATGTTTCTATCAGGAATGACAATTTTTGCACTGAGTAATTCAGTGTTGTAAGATATTAGTCTTTTACTAGCAATTCGTTATTTCTCACTGGACTTGCAAGTACTAGCACTTCTTTTCTCTATAAGCAGAAAAAGACAGAAGAGAAAAGCATACAAGTTGTACCATTCATGGCTGATAGATAGTGATGCAGGCAAAGCTGGGCACAAGCTGTTATTCCCCTCCTCTTGGCAAGAAATGCTAATAATTCAGGTTTATTAAGGTCTCATGTCTTCATTAATACTTCCCCTAGTATTTTTTATGGCATGCTGTGAAATTAAAATCTAAACCCACGATGTGTCCCTCCAAACCAGAATATCCTGCTCTACCGTACTGGCTGGGGTTCTTCAGTCTGGGTTCCTGTTGGAAATTTCCCTAGTGGTGGAGCTGCCCCATCCCAAGCATCCTGACCTGCTAATGCTGCTCTGGGCTCTCGTGAGGGCCACTCTCGCTCTGCAGAAATGCACTTGAGGAAGGAGAAGCAACACAAAACCTACCTCTAGGTTAGGAGTGAGGGTTCACATCGGAAAGCTTAGCAAGTGCTCCTCCCAGGAGACTCGAGTTGACTCAGTACTTCTTCCTTTAGCACCTTGAGCTACCTACAGCACCTGCCATGTACAATTCTTCCATCTCTAAATGACAACGTATTTTGTTTGTGTTTTGTAAACCATATAAACCAGTGGCTGGAATCTTATCTAATTAAAACTTCTCATGGGTGAACAAGGGACAAACAATGCCCATAAGGTTCCTTTCCTCCTGATTCACCCAAACTGACCCCTGAGATAACTGTGTTTACCTGCTATAATTCCATTTTCTCCTCTGCCTGGCTTCGTAAGGCAACATGCTACCTCTTTGAGGGGGAATATGGTCTTTGTATGCTGCTGCTCAGGGCACACTTGAGGACACAAAGGTGACCAGCTCATTCCCAAACCCTCTCTGGTGCAGAGCTCTCACAGGTACAGTGTGTGCCCGCAGAGGCACTGGGCAGTGCTGTCACACTGGGTGTTCCAGCAGACTGCCAGCCTCCTGCACGACCCTCAGAATGGCCCACAGGGTTTGCCTGTTGGGATAGCAGGCCAGCAACAGGTTGCCTTTCCAGCAGTACTTTACGTTTTAGGCAGCACTGGTTGATTAATGCGTCCAGTTCTGGCCCTTAATATACAAAAGAGTACATGCTGGGGGAGTCTATTTTGAATGCAGAGATACAACAACCTTCAGGTGTGACAGTAGTCAGCAGAGACATTGTCTTGAAGCTTTCTTCAGGTGTCTCAGAGCATGCTGGAGCAAAATGCTTCCCTTTGCTTGCTTTCTCCAAGTCCTGACTCTGTTTTTATGACCAGCATTCAGCTAAAGCCCGAGCTGCCGAGGCGGGCTGGGGAGCAGGCAGGTGTGTGATGCTGGGTACAGGCAGTGTTAACCAGGTTTTGAGCACCATAACTCAGTTTCTTCTAAAGATGTTTTTTCTTAAACCTTGTAGAATTTGGTTTGTTTTGTTCTGGTTTTTGGCTTGTTTGGTTTTTTTTTTTATATTTGACAATGTTCTACTCCAGTGTGGTTTCACTGTACAGTCCTTTGTATAGGTGCTGATGCATCCCTATAAATAAGCTTTATTCCCCTTTCAGTGTAAGAGCAGGAAAAGCTGGGCAAGTAGAGGCCCAGTGCCGTTGTCAGGCTGCCCAGCTGCACCAGGCAGCCCCACATCTGTCGTGGGCCAGGGGGACACGCTGCCAGAAACCAGAGCTCAGTCCTCTGCCAAGAGGAGCAGGGCCAGCGCGCCGTGAGCCCAGGCTATTCTGTGAGCTCACACAGGCAGAGAAAGCTGACAGGCAGTGCTAATCCACTCTGCTGGTACCCGTAGATGACAGAGCATCAGAGCAGGAAGGAAAAAAACCCTAATAATTGAAGTCACACCCCACGCAGCAGGGTTGGTTCCTGAGAAAACGACAAGGAAGGGCTTGGTCAGGACCACCTGAGCATGTGCCTGTCTGCTCAGGGGTAGCAAATGTTGCCTGTATTTATATTTATGTTACCTTCCCTTTGCAGAGGGAGGTGATGTGCCCTGAAATGGTGTATGTTACAGATACAATGTAGGAAGACACAGAATCCACACCAGGGGTGTAACATAAACATGTTTGTTGTGGGTTTTCTTTAATTTTGTCATATAGGAGCAGGTATGAGCCTCACATCTATGCTTCTAAAGTGTTTATATGGGATTTACTTTCAGAAACTTTCTTAGATTAGATTTATAAGGCATCAATACTTTGGCATTACATTGGTGTCACTGCAGACATTTTTTGGTGACAAGTGAGGAGATGCAGTGGAAGGAATATAAAGGTCAAATGTAAGTGCTCTGGCTAAGCGACTGCCACTTACTATGTGTCTGCGTTATCCCAGGCACTATGGGCCCTGACCCAGCTGGCTTCAGCTATTAAACCATAATACTTAATAAAAATCATTGTGATCTGAGGTTTGCTGCTGCAGTGCCCACTGTCTGCTGGCACGAGCTTTGAAAGAGTGCAAGGGAAGGCTTTCTATCAAACGCACTCGCGCCCAAGTTCAAATTTACCATTTTTATCTTCAAAGCCCAACCCAAAGTAGGGAAGGGACTGCCTCACGCCTGGGAGATCATGACCTCCATGACAGCTACATGCTTCCAAAACAATGGATCTGTCAGCCACAACAGAGAGACTTGGAAGTGTGGGAGACAAAGATCTCTAGGCAACTTGGCCCACGATTATGGAATGCCTGGAGGAGATCAAAACCACCACAAAACTTGCCACCTTCAAATCAAATTTAAAGACCATGGCCTTTTATTTGTGCTTCCCCCCAGTACACCATCCCCTCAGAGAAAAGAAGAAAGTCGGTGTAAAAGCACGTGCTTGTAGGGGTGTGGAGGCAGGAGGTAAGATGGAAATGTGGATCTCTTTAGCTGTTTACTTGCACAGGAGGTGCACGGGGTCAGCGAGGAAGAGCTTGGTATAAATATTCAGACACCTGAGCATAGCTGGAAATATTGTTGGGACTTATTACAGTGGTACTTACAGAGATGTCTGCCTTACAACGTTCTTTACAGAGCCCTTTATCCAGATCCTTATGAAACTACCTCAGGGGACAGATACTAAGCGTAGGTGGAGACTGAAAATGGAACCACTTCCAAAATACATGCCTGGAAAAAGCTGACAATAAAGAGAATACCCCTACAAAGTTTCAAGTCTCTGCTTCTGAGGGTGTTTGTGGTTAAATAGGAGCAGGCATGAGCCTTCCATCTACATTTCTGAATGCTTCCCAGGAGGTCCACTCTCATGGACACTTGACATTTTTCCTACATAAATTAAATTGAAGTGATGTCTATGAAATTTAGGATTAGAGGTGCCTCCCTGTGCCTCTCAATAAAAGTCCTGGCATTTTGTTGATATTAGAAAGTACTTCTAATATGAAATAATAGGAAGAGCAATGTTGTGTGCATAAGAAATAACTCTATATGTACAGATGTTTCAGGAAATTAATTGATTTTTCTTTCCTTTGTAGTAGAAAAATAAGTAGAGAACTGTGATATACCTCAGCAAATGAATATCTTACTGGTCCAACCAGTCCTTAATTTCCTGTACAGTCTTGTCATATTTAAAATGTCTCCTTCTTCAATATGTTTTGAGTGACTTCCCTGTATTTCATAAGCCTTATTTCTTTGTTTTTCTTAGACATTACCCAGAAACTTAATTTTGCTTGCATTTTTAATGTATTCTGAAAATAGGTCCTGAGAGCAATCAGAACTATTTAACTCTATTCTTTTTGTTTGCACTTTTTGATTAAATATTGTAGTCACAGAATCATAGAAAGGAATCATAGGATCATTTAGCCTGGAAATGACCCTTGAGGTCATAGAGTCCAAACATAAACCCATTAAACAAGCATTCATAGACAGCTTGTTGTTTCATTATGAACTAGAATTAGTCATAACATCTGACAGTAATACAGTAGTTCACATTTTAACCCAAACATCAACAGCTACCACGTACATTTCCTGTGGCTGCAGGAGTAGAAAGTTTTTTGGTGCCAATCCTTTGCTGGACAGTGTACCTGTTACTTTCCTCTAAGCCCCAATCCCTTTAATAACCCTTTTTTTCAAAAATTTGTTGGATGTGTGGAATTGATGGGGGGATGCACCGAAGCCAGAGTATGAAGAGAGCATTTTGTGGGGATGTAAATTCAAATACAGCCTTCTCTTTAAGCAAGAGCCATTGGCTGAAGATGGGTGTTCTGTTTGTGAGATTAGGAGGAGAGTGTTGCAGGAACAGTGCAAATTAGTAGTGGGAAAGGGGGAGAGAAAAGAAAAGAAGCCGCTCTGGCTAGAGATCCCTGCAATCCGTGGTTCCCTCCCCTGTTCCATAAATATCCACCTCCTGACTTCTCCAGGAGACTTGTTCTGGCCTGTTCTCCAGAGCTGCTGAGATGTCTTGGTTCATCAACCTGCAGCCTCAGCCGCTCACTTCCCCAAGTAAAAACCTTCTCTCGTGTCAGCGCAGCTGTTTGCTTGCTTGTGGGAAATAAAGGCTGCTCAAGGTCACCTGCTCGAGACAGAGTACTAAACTAAAGTACTAAACTAGTGCAATCCACAGATATGTCAAGGGAACAGCTTCATTTACCTACAGATTTGCACGTTCTTTGGAATTCCTTATAACATGCTACCAGCCAGCAGTAATTCCGTCCAACTAAACTCTTCTCCAGGACCCTTGGGTGACATCTTAAACAATTCCCTCTAGTGCAAACTGTAGTAACGCCATTTTATGCAATTTAGTTTCAGAGGACTTGGTAGTAAATTTGCAGGAGATGCACTGCAGAATGGGAGTAGCATTTGCCACAATTGTGGGGCTTGAATTTCTAGCAAGGCAATCACCTTTGAAGACACAGGAGGCAGAGGTGACTTGCTTCATATCAATTCTACACTAATCCATGGAGATATCTCTTTCTAGCTTTCTGTTATTTTTTTTTTTTTGTCTTAGACTGCAGCTAAATTAGTACTTTCCTCAAACAGAATTCTTGGTTATTGATAAAACTGATTTTTTTTAATAGCTGTGAATAGAAAATAATGGTGAATATCTGTCACACAGGTAAACTGTTTATGACGTCCACCAGCCACCACAGTGTTTAGCCCTCTCTCACCAGCATTCTGCAGGATGCTTTGCTGAACTACAGGCAAATCTCAGAATGTTCAGCCATGTAGAAATTACTAAATCACTGAAATCAGTTTGTAGTCAGTGCTTTACCTGACAGACCTCTTTAATTAAAAGATTTAACTGTGTGCAGATATCAAGCCTGTGAAGCCTTTGCCTACAGAAAGACACCAGATTTTTCCTGATCTCTCTACTCCTGTGGGTGGTTCTGGATTGAGTTCACCAGATGGGCTTTAATCATTCTGGATCAGAATGATGGCATTTCTCTATATGGCAGAAGCAGGTCTCCCTCTAAATATCCTTCCCTGCAACCCTTCCTTGTTAATACTCTCTGTGTGGCTAATCTCACTCCAGGTGTTGGTAGTGGCCAGGCACCAGAGCTGGTGGACCACTGGCAGATTATTTTTGCTTGTTTGCCCGTTTTTGCTGCATGGTGTTTTCTTCTTCCAGAGGAAAATAAATTCCTGTCAGGTCTGGAATGCCTACTTTGTACGATGACAGCCTTTTTTTCTTTTTATCTCTGAAGAGTCCCAGAGCGAGGGAATTGTTTGGATGCACAAAGAATTTCTTTTACAGAAGAGAAATGCTTTTGCTTGTAGGCTGTGATGCAATTCAGCTTTCTGCAGTATTAGTTTCCACTCCTTTTGTTTTTCACTGTCAGCAAGTGTTACTGTGTATACTACACCACATTTTCCTGTCTGTGAGTAAGGATTTCTGTATTGGCCGAGGATGGAAATAATAGTAAAAAAGGTCTTGGTGGCCGTGGGTCTTGTTCTTTTCAAAAAGCCCACTCCCATGGCAACAAGGCCTATTAGAAGGTAGCAGCCTTGTCACCACAACTTTAAGTCCTAATAATTCAACCAAAAAGATAAAACGAAATGTGGCAACTTTATCTTGCTCAATCTCTTACATAAAGTCATTTCTCAGAAACTTGATCAGTGGTAGAGACAACAAGCATTTAAAGGGGAGAGGCTTTGAGAGGGGAAAAATCCATTCACATCCGAGTTTTGAAAGATGAGTGAAAGATGGAAGAAAACATGATATTACAGCAATCTTTTTGCTTCTCTTGCACAGTGAACAATTGACCCAAAGTTTAGAATTTTGAGATTTTTATGATTAATAGGCCAGCTGGAGATTTGAAATTTACCTCCTATGTGAAATAACACTTGCTTTATGAAATAATTATTGATTGAAATATAAACATTCTGACAAAACAAAGAAAGAAGGAAAATGAAAAAAAGTAGAAATATTTCTGATTAAAAGATGTTCAAAGATGATTTTTTAAAGTGGCCTACACCTAAAATGTACATTGGTTCCTATGGACCAGCAACAGGATTTCCTGTGTCCATTACCTGTCCTGGCTTCAGAAGAGTAATTGTGTGAAGGTAATCAGCAGTGTAGGTTGGCTTTAGGAGTTGAGGAAAGATTTTTCTATAAAATATAAGTGGCTCTTGCCTATGTACTTGTATGTAGTAAAGAAATGCCCCTGTCACAATGACAAATCCAGGTGTTACCATGTTTCAAGGTGGTTTGAGCTGAATGGAAATGGGATGGGGCGCTGCTTCCATACAAGATATACTGGAATTTAATTTTTGATGTGAAGCCCATGACAGGCTGCCTACAAAGTTGTTGGGAGTCAAGTGTGTGGAGTTGACCTCGGGGCATTTTGGGAATGAGGGTGGGACTTGCTTGTCCCAGGGAAGGTGGGGAAGAAACTCCCCATGCTGTCAGCAGGGGCTCATCTGTGAGAGGCTGGCAGAGCCAGTGCCTCACCAATTTGGTTGATTAACAAAGGGACAAACCTGAGTGGTAATCCCACAGGAGAGATGTATCTTAGCTTTCAAAATGGCTGAGTGATGCACACAAAAGGAACTGAGGCTTTTTTTCACTGTCTTAAAAAGAAATTGTGACCACTCAGGTAAATGAATCCTAACGTGTGTGCCTGAGACGGAAAAGAATGTAGCAGGTAATAAAAATAATTACAAAGCCAAAAATATTTCTTTTTTTCTGTGAAGCTCTCCTTTTTGGTACTGGGCATATCCTTGCATGAGGCCAAGTTATTCTGGGACTGGATCTCCTTTCAGAGATAAGGGCAGAGTAATTTGTTTCCTTTTGATGGGAACATGGGTTAAAACATTCTTTGCCAGTACTTAGATCTCTCTTTGTTCTTTTGTTGGTATAATCAGAAAAAGGACTAAAAGACCTTTTAGTCAATAATAAAGAAGTGCCAGCTTCTGAAGTTCAGTTTCTCTTCCCCTGTGAGGGTAATATCATGACAGTATTTTGTGTTTTAATGAGCACGAATTTCAGTGCTCTCATGGAATATGAGCCTAGGTCAAGTCCTTTCATAAATGAGCAGGTAGCTTCAAACTTGGCTATTCCAGTGATGTGGATAAACTTCTATTTTCACCAGTTATTTCTGATCAGTTATTCCAGACATTAATTAGTATATACCAGACTTCCACAAACCTCTTCTGATTCTCAGTAGATTTGTGCCAAGTACTGGATTTGATATCTGCATCTGTTTATTCTAGTGACTCAAGTGAAAACCTCATAGCAGCCTTTGTGACAAAAATTGGATTATGTTTTGCACTGGGGAATGGATTTCTTTGACCCTAAGCAATGTTGATGCTAGCATGACCTTAGAGGCTGTGTTCCTGATTCGGGCTGACGTGTGCCTGCAGAGAAACTTCTAACACTTTTTGATATATGGCATGGGGGTGTTTTTTTCATTTTCTGCTTTGCTTTGCTGTCTGTGGGTACTGAACTGCTCCTTTGGATTGAATGTCTTGTACAGAATGGTAAAAAATGTGTTTTCTTGCGCAAAAAAAAGGAGGAAGATAAATAAAAGGCACGCGATTCCTGTTTGAAGTGGATTCTCTTTGAGCTGGATTTGTAAAAGTTGAACTAACACATTCAGGCACCAGCACAAAACAAACCACCTAGTTTGAGCAGCAGTACATATTTCAGTGAATAAAAAATTAAACTAGTTTAGTTTGTGGCAGTTTAGAAAAATATTTGAAATAATGAAATTGAATTTGTAAAGGTGTAGGGCTGTTTTAAGAGACAGCTAAGGCTGTGATGGAAAGACACAGGATCCTTGTTTTCCAGTCATTTCTAATATCAAAAATCCTTCATGCCTGGACTACAGCTTCCCAGTCGTGGGGTTTTCCCAACAGAGTCTACAATGTTTTTGTAATATTATTTATTGAAGAGGTGCAGTGAAAGAGCTACAATGTGTGAAAAGGAAAACAAGTGTAGCAAATTCAAGGCTCCTGTTGTTTACTTGTCTCGTGTAGGGACGTAGAAAACAAAAGGGCAACTACTGAGAACTGCTGTGCTTGTTACAGAACGATAGGGCTGATACCTGGTGAAATAATGCAGGTGGGGAAGAACATCTTGGCCAACTCCTGACCTTCTGCCTGCCCCCCAACCCCGGGATAGTGCTGCTGTGTGTGCTGACCTCATGTGTACAGCCTCCCAGGGCACAATCCGTGTGGCACCCTATGGGTATCACACCAGGTATACACTCACACGTGTCTGCTTGGGAAATCTCAGAGAGTGATAAGCTCTCAGGAAAGGAAAGAAAACCAAGTTCTTATGTAGAGTAATGAGAGCTGCTCCTGGCTGGGGAACTTTTGTAAAATGGCATAGAAACCTGCATGTGAATTTTTGTGTATTGTTTAGTAGTGATGGGAAAATGCTAACTTGCAGAAGGCGGTGCTATTTATAAACAGACAAGGAATCAGGGATTTAGAAGGCAATAAAAATTGTTTTCTGCCATTCACAGGTGTACAAATTGAGGTAAGGGATTTTAGCACAGGTCATTAAGTCACTTGGGCAGCAGAAGTGAACAAGACTCCTCCACCACAACACTGCATGTCACTTTCCACCAAGTTCTCTGGTATTTCCTTATTCATTATTCTTTTGTAGGCTTTGTTGTTGTTTTTCTAAACTCAACAGGAGATCACACAAATACAAACGCCCACGCACAAGGTATGACTTGAGTTACCATCGCACCCTGGAGAGTAATACTCCTTGCTGGTTTTACATGTCCCTTCTCTGTGAGGATTTCCACGTGATGCTGCTCAAACAGAGCAACCAGGAGGCAGGAACAATGTCCCTCTATACGCCGCTGGGCCCTCATTGTTCCGTGCAGAGCCTGCTGATGAACGTGAGATGGCAAAGGCATCGTCATTAGGCGGAATTTAATAGCGAATCAAAGTTCGAGGGGAGAATAGGCCGATCTCAGCTTCAGCCTCCCTTGGGTCCTGCTGAAAGATTAGAGGGAAAGAGCAGGGCCTTGCTAAGTTGAATGTATCAGATTGTTTTTCAGCAATAGTTATGCCTGTTGTAAACTCCTGAGAAACACCTAGTTTAACTCTTTGGAAAAATGCATCCCACAAGGTCTGGGGAAGGGGAGGAAAGGACATGTAACAGAGAGGGAAAGATGATGTTTGATTTTATTTCTCTGCTACTCATTGCAGAAAGAATAATTTCATGGGTCAGAAATTCTAGTTTGTATAACTTTAGCTATGATTGTCCTTAAGAGATGACATCCCTAAGCTTTAGTGCGCGTATGTGACCCAAAGGAGCCAGGCTTCGGGAAGACCAAGAGTACAATTTCCCTAGTTTCCAGTGTACTTTTTCCATTCCAAATTCTTCACCGCTGAAGGATTTTGCTTAAATCCTTCATCAATTTTTCCACGTAGCCTCTCAAAGTGCTGTAGATGGGGTGTGTGAGAGCTGTCACCACGGGGCAGCGAAGGAGTTAACGCGGAGTGTGAAGAGGGGGAGTGACCCTAGGAAAACTCACCTACCAGCACCTGTACCTCGGCAGCAGACAAAGCTAACAATAAGAAAGCAAAATGCGTTAGGTGATCTTCCTGCTGCGGTGCCTGAAATGTCACCGGGCACTGGCTCCTCGCCTCCTATTTCCAGCTTCCTTTCAGTCAAGGCTCTCAGTTAAAAGACAGATGATGGCACCTCTTCCTATCGGAGCCTGGTGATCAGCTGGGTTGTCCCAGAAGCTTTATTCTTTTGTTAATGCCTTGGCATGTGTTATGTAGCAGCGATAAAATCGCTACAAAGAAAGCTAAACATCAGCCAGAGAGATCTCCATATAGATAGAGATGTTAAAAAGCCCCAACAAAAATAGGCAAAACTGACCTTGGAGCCCCTTTTTCTCCTGGCCTGCTCAGGAACCTGACTTCACTGGGCCGTGCTGGGAGTTGTCTCCAATAGCCCCTTGCAGTTTTACCCTGTTCCTTGCAGTAATTTGGGCAGCTTTTTATAATCCAATAAGCATTCCCCTGAAGTCTCTCCAGAGCTGCTTCTGTGGTTTCTTTGGCCACGTCAGCAGGGATGCCAGAACATGCCCTTTCTTTCTTTGCCTTCTTAGGAGAAGCAGAAACTCCTGAGGATGCAAGGACATTTTGGTTTTGGGTTTCTTTTGGTGAGCGTGTTGCTTTTTGTTCAAAAAATAGACAGGATTGGAACAATTTTGTGGTTTTGTGGATGCTTACCTTAGCTGGGTCTGTTTAGGCTGTAGGTGCCAATGCTTTGCAGTGCTGCTCTGTGTCATGTGGTACAGTTTTTTTTTTGTTTGATACCAGGCATTTCTGTCCGTTCACAATATTGCAGTACCTAGAATTTTTGAGAATAGGCTTGAGACTTTTGCTTTCAAACCTCTTCTCAAAGTGCCTATCAATCTCTCTCTATTTTAATCCTCCCTCCCAAGACACCTTCAGTTTTGTGACCAGAGGAAAGTCACCAAATGAGAATCTATAGCCTCAAGACACTTTTTTTTTTAAAATCCCTTGTTCTTGCTGGAATAGAATGCCAGTACTTAAGTGGACAAGTTACTGGTGAGAGTGAGGACAAAGTCCCCTTCTGTAACATCAGTGGCCCACAGTGCCAGACCAGACACCCTCACTTCATTCAGCCTGGGACTTCCCTGCCCACTGACTTCTCTGTTTCTTGGTAAATGTCATCCTCCACTCTCCTACAGGGGTTCCCAGCAAGTCCAAAATCTTATTTCTTCAGCTCAGCATGTTAAAAAAACCCCAAACAAAACAACAGAAACAATCAAAAACTTTTTGTTGTGTCCTAAGTGTCTTGAGTGTCTCAATGAGGTTCAGCTTAGTTCACCCCAAGATCTTTGGTATGCTGCAGGTATATCTGTTGGCCCAGCCATCACTGCCTGCACTGCAGAGGGTGTCTGCCTGAACGTTAAAGTGGGTTTTAGCCCAAAATGTCCTATAAAATGGTCGCAGATCGTGTTCTCTGAGTCAAAGCCACATCTCACAAAGGACCTTTAACTCAGAGAAAGTCAAAGCGCACTCACCTGGGAAAAGGGTTTGAGCCAAACATTTTAGAATAAGAGACCCAGGATACAAAGGGCACCACAAATAATTGCAACATTAGTAGGCAGAAAACTGTAGCTAACCATCCTGTCCAGAGAGGCATGACTTTGAATGCTGATCAAGGCTATTTTGTCTTGCTGACCGCTTATAGTTTTGAGAGGTAGACTCATGGGAGACTTACTAAACCACTAACTCACCATGACTGACCCCAGTGTATCGGCCTTTCACACTACATGACTCTGAGCCAGCAAGCTTGAGTTTACTGATGTGTTTCAGACTAATTAAGATTGGTTTCCTTTAGCATTTCTAATGAAATCCTACCTCCCCAGAAGCCTGTGTGCACACACAAAAAAGAGACCCCAAATGAAAACTGAAATGAAACAAGATGAACTACTCAATAGTGACAAACTATTTTCTTTCTTTGCTTTATTAACCAGCATAAATGTCAAGTCTCTCTCTTAAATAGCCCTAGGCAGTACAGATATTTTTTGCTAATACAATGATGAGAAAAAAAGAATGCCCCCTTTTTCTTCAGAAGAAAGAGTCTCTGCAGTCCAAGTGGCTTTCTAAATTAAACCTGAACATTAAAAATTGGTCAAAGCATTTAGAGAAACAGGTTTGATGCAGTTGATATTTAAATAAATCCTAATGTAAGCTAAGAATTGTCTTTAATTTATTTTTCTGTCTAGGAGGTTACTTAGCAGAATGCAAAATGAAAATATTGTCATGCAAAAATATACTAATGTTCTGACAAAATTATAAACCCCCATCCTACATTCGCTGTCATTACTAAATATTCGAAAATGAAGTGAGAGGAAATTTGAAGTGGATTGCCTCATTTGAGAAATGTGCTCTGCCTGCAACATTTTTCTTGGGTTTATTTAAACCTCTGTGAGGTAATTGGGCAGCAGGGGAACCTTCCTCTCACAAGGTATGTGATGAATTAGAGCGAGCACAGGAGTGGTGCCCTTGAAGTGGGATTGTCACACACACCTGCTACAAAAGTGGTCTTAGGGCTACTCTCCTTGCCCCAGACAGTTCTCGGCAATCTGAGACAGGAGCTGGGCAGTTGCTCTTGCTGGCTCCATGTGTGCAACCTGGGGAGACACTCAGGACCTGTGCCAGAGACTTGTGCTCTCAGAGATATTTTGAGCCCATAGCATCAAACAGTAAAGGCTTCCTGACCTGTATTCTGTGATTGGACCTGACACCATGCTTGCAAAATTTGCCTCATCCATTTAGGAAGGGTTCTCATGAAAACCATTTGGGCAGACATAAGAGTAAGCAACTGTTCCACTGTATGTGAGTTTATGTATGCATTTGCATGTGTAAATCCAGAATAGAAAAAGCATGGCTATATATTGTATAGGGTACTGATGGGTGATTACCTGATTTCTGATTGCTGAGCATTAATGTTCTGGTTACTAGGCTTTTGTGGTACCTATAATACCTTATAAGGAATTAGGCCAGTGATATTATATGAAAATGCATACTTTATGTATTTTTAAAGCAAGGGCTGCCATAATATATGATATATACTTGATAGCAGAACTGGAAGCTTTTTTTGTTTTCTACACCATTAGGAGTACTACTATAGGATGCCAGGACTCACATGTGGTCTCTTACCTTCTCTGTCCCTAAGTATATTGTAAATTGAGATAGGGGAATAACCATGGGCCCACCACGGCATTTGAGTTCTCAGTTCATGAAAAGTGCGCTAGACATTGCCTGTAAATATTGTCCCTTAGAGTTTCAGAACAGAGAATAAAAATCTAAAAGAGTAAAAATGAAAATTTGTCCCGCTTGTTGCAGTGAAACCAGAGAGTTATAAAGGACCTCTGAACAATATTGAGTTTAGGGTAGCACAATCACATCACAAAAGATTTACCTTCACTCTGCAAACTCAATATAGGGCAATAACAATCTATTACAAGCAGAGCACTGCAACGTCAAAGGAATATTTAAAAGAACTAGACAGAACCTTTAAATCACAAAAATCGAGTTAGGTTGTCCCAGAGGAAACACCCTGGGGACAATTCCTGGCAAGATTTTCAAGAGGTGTTGTTCAATTACCAAAAGTTGTATCCAATGTGTATCTTAAACATAACCAGTAATCTGTCTGCTTTTAAAAACCTAGGGGACAGTAAGCAAAAGGCACCAATCCTCAAGGAATGATTAGAATGGCAAAATGATGACAATTGCTATGTACGCGAATGTCCATGTGTCCCCTGGGTCAACATAAGGGATTCTCTTGTAAAGCCTCTGTCTCTGCACCAGTTGTGGAAGTAAAACATAGGATATCTATCACAGACACCATTCCCTAAGTGGGCAAGTCAGCCTGCACAAGAAAGAGATGGCATTTGTGCCACATGTCTCTGAAAATGTAATTATGGAAGTGACAAAACCAGCAGGTATAGTGAAGGATGGAGGCAAGAAACATGCCAGATTTCCAGGCACTATTCCAGTTGATGCTCCTCCTTCAGTTGCTATTTACTACTGCCATAACTAAGGATTTATAAAAGTTATAACTTGCTTAAACCGTTGAAAGTAACTACCACTGGTGTTGCATCAAATATCCCTCTTTTCTGAAATACAACTTATTAAATCCTCCTCTAGCTGCCTGTTCTGCACAGTGCAATAGTTTGTGGCTACAGCTAAGGAAGCATTGCTGCAAAGGGATGGAGTCAGATGACTTGCAAGAGAAGCTGATCCTGACTATAGCGGCAGGGTTGACCTCATGGATGCTGTAGGGCACTGCAGGAGTCATGTCTGTGCAGCCACAGTTGCCTGTGCCTTCTGTGGGCCGACACAGGGACAGCATGCAATGACCCAGAGTGGGATGATAAGCCTGGCTCCCAGTGTCTCTGGAGCAGTAATCTTCAGATCAAACCCTCAGATCCTCTCTTCCAGAGTCCAAACCCCAGCTGATAACTCAGCCACTGCCTATGCCATTGAGTACAATTTGCTGTTACTACTTCCTCTAGTATCTTCTCAGCTCCTTTGTGGCATCAATACAATACCCTACTGCAGCCCTTGACTGAGGGCATCTTATCAGGTTTTATTTAGCCTCCAAGGCAATCATGCCACCACTCTTTATACAAGTTGGATACCACCTTCTCAATCAGCAATGATGAGAACTGAGACAAAGCTAATACCTATTACCCTCCTTTTCTGGATACTGCAAGATGAGCAAAAGTGAGTGTGATCATAATACTGGTAAAAGAGAAACCAGTAATGAATAAATTGTTTGTCTACTAACGAGAAGGCACTATTATAAAGGAGGCACTGGCCTCCATACAGACAACTACCAGATTAACTAGATGCTGATACTCTGCAAACATTCAGCAAAGAAAACCAGATTCAAGAAGGTGAGCACAACAAAACAGCCTTCTCCACCTGTGTCTCACCAGTACCTCTGCTCTAAGGTGTAACAGAGTATGTATAGAGCCATTAGGAGGTAAAATAGGAATTATTGTGCACCCACATTTCAGGAGAATTTGATTCCAATTAATGGAAGGTGCAGTTTGGTACTTAATGAAACTGCCTTCAAATCAAAGGTAATTCAGAGCAGGTCACGGGATTGGGTTAACTGCAAGAAGCCTCTTGCTTAAATCCCCAGGTGATACCTGACACACCCAAGCATTAACTTTTCAGATGGGAGTACAGAAGATAAGCTCAGAGTCACACAGTAGTCTCTTTGCATTTAGCCCAAGAACCAAGCTTAAAAATACAAACAGGCTGTCCTGCATGGAGCGTGAAATACTTAAATGTCAGAATGGTATTGTTAGGGCTCTATCTGTATGCATAGCAACTATCGTGTGTACAGCAGAGAATGGAGCTGCCTTCGTGAAGGCAGGCAGGAATAAAAGCCCCATATCCTGTTTTAACCATTCCCAGGTGGCTTTGAAAAAGAAAAAAAAAAAATTCATTGGAATTAAAATGTTATTGACCTCAGTGACATGTGTGTTATGTCTCTCAAGACCAACAGTAAATATACAAAATGTTTATGTAAATATATATCTGTTTAGCGGAAGTATCAGTCAACAGAAGAAGCATTTCCTTAATAGTCGCTGAAAAGCTTTGCCTTTTCAGGAGGGTATTGAGAGAGTTTTATTAACTTCTACTTTTTTTCCGTGATCTTCAAAGAGACTATTGTAGAACATTGGGCCACATAATCCCATGTCTTTACACTGCAATGCATAGGAGAGAGGCGGAGAGTGCAAGAAGTCAGGGTGTTCCCAGATGTCTGTGACAGAGCCAGGTAGTGCTGTAATACATATGTTTATGTACTACAACAAGTGTTTTCTGTCCTGAAAATGGGCCTGGATACACCAGGAAAGGCCGTCTGTGATGCATATTCATCTCTCCTGACCTGGGCACTTTGGGTAAACTGAGATGTCTCTCTGCTTCCATGGGTCTCTGTCTGTGCCCTGGTTCACGAGGCTGCAGGGAGAGCCCTGATAGCGGCTGCAGGGGTTTGTTGGATACAGTAACACAGGGAGCACCTGTCATATAGGTGCAAAATTAACTTATAATTACCTCCCTGAGCTTGTGCAAAGTGTAGATAGTGCTCTACATGCATTCAGCCTGAAGCAGAAGTGGGGCGGATGTGTGGGTGCCCTGTGGTTGAATTCACTGTTGCAGCAAAACAGTGTCTTTCCCTCCATGAACTGGTTTCTGGAGCATATTTCTCCCTAAATGGTTGCTTTCATTTGTGGGACCACATGAAGGCAAGAGGGATTTCAATAACAGGGCCAGGAGAAAGCTTGGCATATCTAAGGGAAGGTATTTGAAGGAACATCAAGTGGAAAGGGACACAGCATTGATGGCTGCATTAATTTTGTTGTTCTGCATGGAGATTTCCAGAAAAGGATCTGGGGAAAAATAAAAAAGAAGGGTTATTAATTCAGACGTTTAGTTCCCTTAAATTCCTAAAAAGAATGAGTTTGGTGCTTACCTACTTATGGGAATGCATCTGCTGTTGAGACAAGGAGGAGGAACAAAGAGAACAGCTTCAGCAGCAAGAAGGGAACTTGAGAATAGTCATGAAGAAGTGCTGTTAGAGAAGTCTGGAGCAGGTCTGGCAGTACTCCTTCCCTTAGAGATCTGGAACCTTCTGGAAAGTAACACAGGAAAGAGATGTGTCAGGAGATGTGATGGGAAAGGTGATCTCCTCAGTCAGAAAGAACTGTGGTCAGAACTAGGAACAAAACTTCCAAGAGAAATTGCTTTAGGTAAACAAGGTCTGCTCCTGTCTCTCTGTTCTTTCTTACCTTCAGCCTTGATTTCTGCAGTGTTTAAAGCCAAGGATGTCTCTCCAGGAGACACCCTAAGGACAGCCACATCTCTCAGGAAAGAAGTTAAAAATTTATTATTTTATGGCTGATTATGTAAATGTATGACTGGTTTGTATGATGTATCTGGTGGACTTACCTGATTCTATGCTTTTGTTTTGCATCTTTTCAATAATAAGTTTAGAAGCAAGGCAGTGAATCTGGATCATTGTAAAATGAAAAAGAGGAGAAATAAATCTCTTTGTCTTCTAAGAATGAAGATTGTAAATTATGCTGCAAAAAGATTATGTGATCCATCTCTCTGCTGTTCTCAAAGTACTGTTTCTGTGGACTCATCTGCAGTTGGTCATCCCAGTATAACCAAGACTAAGAGAGTGAAAAATTAATGAGTTTTGTACTTTATCCTGAATCAAGGATAACAATGGATACAGGGAAATGATGAGGATTTGCCATTCCCCCAAAAGGAGCTGGCACCAAGTGAATTGACATAGGACAGTCCTAAGCTGCTGCAAAAGAAAGGAGAGGGATATGACTTCAGTGGCTAGACGTGGTGTATTGGTCAGAGAAGCATCTCCTCTTCTGCTTGTTAAATCTGTAGCTTTCGTCATCAGTAATTTTGAAGCACAGCATTTTTGTCCTCTAGACCTAGGCTCCTTTTAAAACTATGTAAAGTCAGAGATCCAACTTCAAATAGACCACTGAAGGATAAAGTGTATCTCCACCAATATTAAAAATGTCCCTTCTTATCATGACTACTGGCAGGAACTGCTTTCCCCTGGAAAATAAAGGGTATGCTAACAAAATCCCTGCAGACCTTAGCGAGCAGTAGGTGGGGTAGGTCTTCCCCATCTATAAATTTTCATAGTGCTTTCGTTTCCACTTCTGTGATGCTAATACTTTCCCTCTCTAATTTCTCAGCTAATTAGCTTATCTCTTCCCTGCAGGTTGGGGGAATAAAAACATAGCTCCTGCTGGACTTCTCTGATGTTCAGGCACACATCTTGAGAACACAGATCAAACAGATAGTAGGCTATTTTATAGGGCCTTAAAAGCCACTAAGAAACTAGTAAGGCCCATTAGACTTTCTGTCATGCATATGATGAGAAAAATATACCAGCATAAAATCCACTTTATTGTCCTGCCATGACAGCAGCAGCTATTGTGCTGGGAAGCTTTTTGGGCGGCAGCTCTACCTTAGTGTTTCTGCTCTGCTGGCTGGTGAGGTTTCGGGGATGGCATCCAAACAGAGAGGCTTTGTGATAGGCTATCAGTGACCCGTGAGGAGTACAACACACAACCCGCTGGTTTGACATGAAGGAAAAGTGCAATAAAAGCAGAGTGACCTCTTTCAGTTTCCCATTTCAAGCCTTAACATTGACTTCCTTGCACAAAGATTGGCTCGAAGAGCTGGTACCATGTCATATCCCAGGCTCTTTGCAATGTGAGCAGAGTTTATCTGGCCTTCCTTAGGGGCATTGCTCCTTTGAACTTTCCTCTCTGATACCTTTAAACAGGCAGGAGAAAATACTGCACTTTGACAGGGGTCCATATTCACTTTGTGCTGCAAATATTTCGCATTGACTGAGCTAGGAATTAATGGCAAATGACACTTTTTGCCTAAAGTTCTAGTTTATAATCTATAAGGAAAACAAGCAATTACTTGTTCTTTGTCTTCAACAAATTGCTAAATAATTATTTGTCTTTTAGCAATAACTGCTCTGCAGCTGCAATTTATGTGCTAGAGAACGTGGGGGACCTTGTAGACTGTCACAATCTGTGCTTGCAAGACTAATTCTGACAAATCTTTCCCAAAGCTCCCTGTAAAAGGAGCTGCTGTTACCCAGGTCCAGTTGACACTACAGGGAGAAATTCAGAAGTCAGCATGGAGTTACCTGCACCAGGTCTTGCCAGAGCAAAAAAACCTCCAGGGTCAGCCCTTCCTCTAAAAGGAGGATATGTCCATGGAGCACAAATGATCAGAATTACCACTCCTGTAAGTCTTCCTGGTAACATTTTTCACAAGTCTCTTTCATTTTGGTTTGTGCTAGGAAATGTCTGGAAAGTGCTCAGTGAATCTGGATTGATTTTATAATATTATTATTATTCAGGATGGACCATGATTTTTATTTTCCTAGTTGAATTTCCGTCCTTAAAACTCTCTAGCCAAGCAAAACACTTAGAGATGTATGTGTCATATCTAGCATCTCTAAGATATGCTCAGAAAAGACCCGATGGCATGGCCAGTGACTGACTGCTGCTTCTTAATTGCTTTTTTCCCAACAGTTTTCCAGATTGCTATGCAATTTCTCCTGCCTCTTCTCCATGTTTACACCATTGTGGTAGAGGAGGCTTGTATGAATCCCCTTGCAGAGTTATTTTGGTTTATTTCAGATTCTGTCTAAAGATGACAGCTGATATAGGATGTGTTTTTTCTCTTGCAACCTGGAGATATTATTATTAGCCCTGTTCAGATCTTACCAGCCTGGTAACCTGGGACTCAGTTTGGCTTTCTGCACGTGGCAATGTGAGCCACACTCGAATCTACACTCCCAGTATGTCTCTGAAATATGCTTTAATGTTTTTTATTTGGCATCACTAAGAGTGTTTCCCTATTGAGACTGTTTTCTGCACTTAATGAAGATGTTCACCACTTGATTATGTGAGCAAAGTGCAATACGTGTTTTGGAAGTTGTTTTACAATTGATTTTCCAAAAATTTGTGTTAAAAATACAGGTGGTTTTCCTCTGTGACAAACGGTTGGTTTGTTCTGATTGAACTTTGTGATATAGTAAGTGCATATCTCTAGTACGTCCTGACCTTAAAACTTACTGGAATTTGTGCTGCTACTCTTTAAAGACAGATAAGTCCTATATGTACTTCACTAGTCATCAGAGGCCAATTCACAGTACTATTCAAGAGCATCTCTGAGAGATATTACTATTTCAAATGACTGCCAGCTCCCCCTATTCTCAGACCAAACCACAGGAAACCACCAGCCCTCGCTTACTGTTTTATTACTAGAGTTTTTATTTATGAATGCTAGATCTGCATTGGTATTTTTCTCCAAAATCCAGAGACAAACCCAGCAAAATAAGGACAAAGGATCAGCACTCAGATTTCTTTGCTCAAGGCTGGATGAATAAAGCTAGCTGCTCTCCAGCCAGCAAGTGTGTCTGTGGGACAAATGTGGGAGTGTGTATCCCCTGCAGCCACAGCTCCCCAGTCTGCTCTGTCTGTGAGATCGGCCAGAGCAATGCAAAATCCTGGGAATCCAGGTCCTTCTGTCTGAAAGCTGACTCTGCCTTCGCATTCATAGCCTGTTTTCTCTCCAGAGTGTGTGTGGCTTGGTTAAACTCTTACCTGTGAACCAGCATTTTTCTCACTAAAGCAAAGCTGAATTCTGTAAGCAATGAAGCTGGCTCACAACAGAAACAAAACTGCTCTGTCTTGGGTGATCAATCACTCAAGTTAATCCACGCATAAAAGCTGAGCTGCAGCTCTTAACTATACACTGGACACAATCTCTGACTTTAATTTGCATTTCTTAGTTATAGAAATAGGAAACTTATCTTTGAAAATGTTCACGTTATTTCTTGGGCTGTCCCTGAGGCTTTAAGAGGTGCCCTTGGTTATTCAACACACAAGGTGTTTCTGATTTCTATAACTTTGTTTTACTGCACATTCTTAACAGTCCCCAAACAGAGTTTCAAACAAATCAATAAAATACATAAACAGTCAAGGCAGAAGGTGAGCTTGATATCAAAAAATACTGGTTTGTGTGTAAGCAGTTTGAGGTAAATACTTTTTGTTTCGATCAGAAATGTTTATTACTTTTAGTCCATTTTAAATGTTGCTTTATTGTAATTTGCATTATTTATGGTGCACTTTTTTTTTTTTAACAACCAGCAACTTTCCTTATGATTTAAAAGCAAAGTTTTCTTTTTGATTCGAGCTGCTGGTAGAAGGCTCTGTCTAAGGGTGAGAATTAATGCCGACTGCCCCATCTCCTGCCAGGCTGCGCTGACTGCGCTGACTCCGCCGTCCCTGCAACCTCTCCCATGCTGCTAAGGTCCATGTCAGACAGGGCCCCCTGACATGCTCCCCTTTCAGTCACTGCTTTCTTCTGAGAGCTGTCACCACCCCCTGGAAGCACATCCTCAGTGTAGACACAAGGCTCCTACCAGCCCCGGCGGCAGGCTGGAGATGTGAAAGTAAAATTTATGTCTAGTGGGACTTGGGTTGTGTTGGGTGTGTTCGGGCTTGGGGTTACTGCAGAGCAGGCTGTGTTTGCACCGAGTATGGGAATGGATGCTGCCTGAGGGCAGGCACAGAAACTGCCTGTGTCCTTCCTCTCCTCAGCGAGTCTGGGTCTCACAGGGGATGCTTAAAAATCCTTTGGGAGAGGTTTCCCTGAGTGCCAAGATGTGGGATTGTCACCTGTAGTATAATTCGTAATTGCTTTGTCTCGGTCTGTTATCAATGGCAAACATGTTAACATATCCCTTTAAAAGTAATTAGGAGGAATTTGGAGTGTAAGCAATCATGCATGGGAAAAGCAGGAGATGCTGGAGGGAGATCACATATATATATACATATATATATGAGTTTCTGACCTTTGGTATATGCTAATCTTTAATTGTTGTTTGTTACATATCATGTATTTATCTGGGTTTATTTCCTTTGGCATATGATCTCTTTAACTGTTGTTGTTGGGGCGTTCTGCTGGTTTGCCTTTCTGTTTTGGGGATTTTTTTTAGGTGTTCTAATTATGGCTGTATCACTGAAATTTCATGAGTACTGGGTACAGGTGCCCAGGCACTGATAGTGTGGGGCTGCAGGGGCTCCACCCTCTGTGGGGTGAGGCCAGAACCTGACCCATGCTGGACACAGGGGCTGCCAGCCAGCTCCAATAGACCTACCTCAGGGCACAGCTGTGCTTCTGGAAAAACATATTTAAGAAAGGGCAAAATGAGGAAAAAACAGTGTAAGAAGCAGCTCTGGTAGCTCCGATACCTGGTCACTACATATTAGGCGTGACAATAGTGTTTGCAAGTTATAGCAGTGCTGCAAAGAAAGCAAAGTCCAACCAAGTCCTTGCAGAAGCAGAGTCAAAACAACTCCACAGGTTGAGAAACTGTGTGCTGTGATTTTATTTCTTCCTCACCTTGACCTGCTGTATAGCTTTCACATCCTTTTTTTTCCCCTGAACTTTCCTCCAGACAGAATGTAATGGCTTTATTTTTGTTCTAAGACTGAACAACTTTTCCAATTGCTGTCATTGGAGTCTATTTAATTTCAAGCCTCACCACATGCTGTAAACGCAGGACTGCTGCCAACCAACATGGAAAAAACTTGAATGAACCGTTTCTTAACTTTATTAGAGTAATTCATATTTGGACCCTTTCCCTGCCCACATTTTCATTTCCTTGCCAAGTCATGTAAAACTCTGATCTGTTTTCCCAACCAAATTTTTGGACTCCAAATAGAAAGCAATACAAAAGTTGTACCAGTAGCCTGCATCATCCCTTCTCACCCCTTGACACTGCAACTGAGTTTGGCCAAGTTAGAGCAGAAGTTTTGTCAGCATCCACTTTTCCCACAGTGCATTTCAGTGTCAACTCTCTGGCCACGATTTAAATCAATTCTTCCAAACGTTCGTATATGAGGTGAGCTTTGAGATTCCTCTTGCTGTCTGGACTAGAGGTACTTCATTAGTTTGTTGGTGCATTTCTATTCTTGAGCAAGATGTGCAGCTGTTGTACTTTCTCAATGTGTCAATAAGATTGGACGCACATGTGATGGATTCAGACTTGTCTACTAGAATTTAAGGAAAACTTTCTTGTATGGCAGGTTAATTCCAATATTAATCAACTATATCAAATCATCCTGCTGATAAAAATGGATCAATTCTGTGCACATCTTATTTAACTTTTTTTTTTTCCTAATTTCAGTTTGGGTCCTATGAGCCTACAGAGATAGGGATGCTTACAAAATGGATTGGCATGCATTTTCCTAAATTATTTTACTAATAATAGTATCTGTTCTGATAAGCAAAATAATGTACAGGTTTCAGTGAGCTGAGTTAACACTGGTAAAAAACGTGGGTGAAGTTTGCCTTCTCTTTTTGACCCATGTGAGAGCCTCTGTGATTTTGTAGCTGTGCACAGTAAATCCTACCAAATATTCTTCCTCTTTCTTGAGAAAACAGAGCTTCAGCCTCCACATGGCTCTAGTCTCCCTCTAGCCTATATTCCTAAATTAGACCTGTAGAAAACCGTGCTACAGAGTTTTCACTGCCTTTACATATTCATTAATCTTAATACAGAAGTACTCCTGCCCACATCCATGTGCTACCTCAGTGCCTCGCTTCTGTCGGCATTTGGTCCAAAGTAGCTTTTTGAATCTGATTCCTGTCTCTGCACTGGATTATGTGCATTCTGTACTCTCTCCTGAGTGTGTCTCCTGTACCTGTGACTAATGGAGTATGTATGAACTGACTGTCTGTAGGCTGCTAGTGCTCCTCCAACCTGTGCAGCTTGGCTTTAAAAGCCAAGCATTTTCTGTTTGCTGAATCACTTTCTTGTATTAAGGCAGAAAAGTGCAAAGCCTTGATTTAAGTGAAGACCTTTGCCATTATACAGGGATGGCAGTAGTCACACAGGTATCTCAAAGCATTTGAGCAATGCAAATCACACACAAATCAGGCAATGCCCATTAATAACAGGGAGTGTTAACCTTATTAGCATCATGCTACAAGGGTAAGTGGGATAAAATGTCATATGCTTCTTCTGTCTCAAGTACCAGACTCTGGCTAGTCAAAATCTTGAATTAAGTTTCACATAGCTTAAAAAGGAAAAGTTAAGAAACCCCCAGGCATTACATGTTCTTTGTGAAACCTCCTCCAACTGGATGGCAAATACCTGCTGCTTAGAAGTCTGTTAAGGTGATAGCCATAAACTATGGCTGTATGTAATGGTTATTGTGCTAAGCTGATTTTGAAGCACACTTTCGATGTTGTAATTCTGATGGACCAATTTCCTATGTGAAATGCATAATTTTAATACAGCATGAACAAATCTGCTCATGTTTGAGGATACCAGTTGTAAAGAGCTTGAAAGATTTCTGTTGTCTGTATCACCTGGCTGCTAAAAACGACTAAGTGAAATACTAAAAGTAGGACTGTAAATTTAGGAATGTAGCATAAGGAACAGCTTTTGAAGACTGTTCAGCGTTAAAGAATCATTTTTTTGCAGTCCAGAATGAGAGACTGTCTCACATTGCCAGGTCATAGTGGGTTTTTTTCTTTATTTTTTTTGTCACTACAAGCAGGATATGGATGAATGCATTTTAAAAACAACAGGCATCTTTAGCTAGGAAACAACTGCTGGCAGGCAGAAATCCATGCCCAACATGGAGAAGGACTTCCTTAATTGAGAAAACAACTTAGCATAATAAAATCACCAGAAGCAATGTATTTATCTGAAGAACAAAGCCCATCTTTTGACACAAAGGAAAGGGTCAAGGGCGAGAAGAATGTGTGAAATGTTGCCACTTGAACAGTGAATTTCTCTATGAAGCACTATCCCAGGATATACAAGCTTTGTACTTAAGATCTCACTCTTATTTAGCCATACAATTTTGGTTGAAATTCTAACAACAGAGTTGAGGCAAAGGGCACATTTCATGGCACAGCTAGCCAATGATCTGTTTCAGGTTTCCACAACTATTTCTTGAACTCGTGGTGCCGAATGCAGCTGTGGAAGGTGAATCTCACTGTGATTTCACAACTAGGACAGAAATGTGGCCCAAGAGTTTAAAACTACTGACATGTTCTTGGTTTAATGTGTTAAAAGTTCTTTCTTCTGTTTTGAGTTCAGAAGCCTTTAGACACCTACCAGTCTAAACATGACCACACCAGGAAGTGACACCAGTTGGGAGCTCATCTGCTACCAAACATGATGTTATTTCAAGGCAGCTAAGAGTCCTTAAGTGCATCCTGGTGCAGTTAAGTGACTGTGGAGAGCAGTAAATTTTATGATATGGACCAGATTCTTATTTCTGTCACTGCCTAGAAAGTCTCACTGTTGATACTTTTAGTAGTGTTGTCCAAATGGGCTCTGTAGTGCAAATTGGTATGGAAATGATTGAGTCCTGCCTTGGATTTGCACATTGAGAGCTTAAATAAAGATTTACAGAAAGCAACTCGCATCAGACTATTCTAAGCAGCTTGGGCGCAGAAGAATTTTTCCCCCACAAAGACAAAGCCTGTTAATTCTTTTGAGGAACAGGAGCTTTTTCTACCTCCATCTCCCATACACACAGCCCAGGTGAGCACCAGCATGGATATCAGATACTGCTCTCTTACTCTCATTTCTGTTGCTACTAATTACCCAGACTTGTGGCATTAAAATCTTATTGCAGTTTTAAATCTATCATTTTCTTCCCCAAGGATTTTGGCAAAGGTGTGCTTGGGAAATACCTGCCAATCGTTATTTTTCAGGCTGTTTGGAAAACACTCTTTTTTCCCCCAATTCCCCAATGAAACCATTTGCTTCATGTTCATTCCTTGAATTGTAGTTAATTATACCAAATCAGACACTTTTAACAGCTTCACTTTTTTTGGAATAATGCACTTTTTCTAGCTTGGAACAGGAAACTGTTGAAAGAGAAAATTAGGTGGGTTTTGACATGACACTGAATCATCTTTCACAATAGAGTTTCTGTCCTAGAGCATTTCTTTGCCTTCTTATCCTTCCTCCATTCCTCCTTTCAGACCATATCATTGAATTTCAAAATTTTTCCCTCAGCCTTTTTGTCTATGTTTAAAAGTAATATTTAACACTAGCAACTTTTCCCAACTTATAAATCCACATGATGTGCTAGTTTTGACATTTGTTGTAATGTGGCCTGGGGGAAATTTACATTTGACTGATTCATTTAGACTACCCTATTCCATGAATTGGAAGTCTCCTACTCAGTATGATTTCAGCATAATTTCTTTGTGCTTCAAAGCTTTGAACTGGCATTTGGAACTACATTTTGGTACTGTTTCCTGATAGTGACTGTACCTTGGGTGGCAGCTGTTTCCAGGGTAAAGAATTACTCAGAGCATTGCAGGTTTTCTTGAACTTGACTTGCAAGGAGAGATGGATTAGAGGATGGTCATGACTTAGAAGCTTGCCATTTGATGACTGCAAGTAGAATCCAGAAAAAGAGCAAAGATACAGAAGGCTGAGGAAACCCCATTCTTAAAATGTAGGTGTTCAAGGAGTGGCTGCTATACAAGGAATGGTCAAGCAGGCTTAAACATTTCAGCTCGCAATCAAGGGGATGTAGTGTGAGGACAACAGAGATCAACAAAGTAAGGAGCAGTGTGGGAGAGAATGGACAAGGATGTGCTGTTTGCTGTTTCATCTAATATAAAATCCAGAGTGCTCAGATGACAGAGGAACCAGGGTAAAAGTTACCTCAGGGAGGTGTTTCTTCACCCCAGATTCAAGTAGGGGCATGGATCTCCTTGGTAAAGGATGTTGTGGATTTTAAAATGTTGGCACGGGTTCAAGAGGAGAACGAAGAAATGTTCAAGACAGGTCCATGGTGGATTAGCAAATAAGACAAACCACATCACTCTCAGGAAATCTGAGCTGAAAGCAGCCTGAGACAGTAGTTGGGAGGGTCTTTGCCCTTTTCTCAGTTAAGCACCTGCTTCTGGCCACTATCAGAGACGTTGCCCTGGAGGAGCCCTTGGACTGAACCAGCACAGCCTTTTCTGTGTTCCCCAGTCCAATCTGATATTGCTCATTGTGAGACTCCACTCATGTTCATATTTTGCTTTGAACCATGACAGAGGACTTCCTCTCTTTAGACGGTGGCTGAAGCAAGATTTCTATTCCTCCCACTGAGTTCCAGCGAAAGACAAAGGCCTCTCTGACCCCCTTCAGGGACACAAGCTCTTAGGGAAAAGTTTGCAATTTTCATCATCTATACTTACACTCTTTAGCACATGTATTAGAATATATCTAATGCTTCAGTATAGATTACTTCAATGTAACCTATCAACAGATATTTTACTCATGTGAAATGCCCTGAAAGAGGGAATGATTTTATTTGCCACCCAGATGAATTTACAAGAGACATGTAATGTTGAGTCGCAGAAATTGCCTTCTTCATAAAAGGCAAAGCTGATAGATGCAGGTTCTGTGGCTTTAAATTACAAAACCTTGTAAAGATATATATATATATATATATGAAAGAGAATGCAATGCTCTAGAACAAAAGCAAATAAAAATTCAATGGGCCTTCATATACTGGTTTTTGTACTCAGAAAGCAAGGTTTAATAAAATTCTTTAATTTTATGGCAGAAGACATGTCAAGTGCAGTTTACATTTCACAGCCAATAATCATATTTTCTTGCAAGGGGCTGATACATTTATTTTTCAGACAGACACAACAAATAATAAGGGTTTTTATTTGAGAGGAGAAACAAGCATTTTTATCAAGATGAAAGGGGTATAATAAATTTATGAGACCTCACATACAGCTATAATATAATAAATTAGGAGGATTAATGGAATTGTGGGCTACAGTAACCCTCACTAGTAGAATGCCTATTTTATGGAGCTTGATAATATAGTTTATCATTGACTCCATGGGAATTCCCACAATATATTAGCCGTGGTGTAACAATAAAGCACACACAGTAAGAGGCATGTCTCTTTTGACACACATTCTCTTCCCACACTTATTTTACCAGGGAAACAACTCCGGTGCAGTTTAATTAAACTGCACTGCAATGAATTAGTCCAGGTCTTAGCCCCCTGACAGTGAGGAGCCTGGCATTACCACAGGGGGCTGTCCCCCCGTGACACCAGAGACTGCAGAAAACCTGGGAAAAAAAGTGTAGGGTCTCTCAAGTGACACTGTCACTGTTCAAGGCCTTAGCTGTCAATCACAGGATCTGCAGAAAAGCTCAGACCTCTTCACATTCAACTTTATCTGCCTACATTTGTTCGCTTTATCTGACCTTTAGGAGGAGATCAGAAAGTGATGTGGAGAGGCACTTAAAGCCCTCCACACTTATGAAAGAGGTGGACTTCAGTGGTGGATAAAACACTCCCTTCAGTGGATGTTCAGCTGATGAGGCTTTTAGTTATTATTTTTGTGGCTTTCCGAAATAGGAACAAATCAAATTCACAGTTCTGGAGAAAACAATTTTTTATAAGGGGAGGTGACACAGACCAGTGTCAAAGTCTGAATCTAAGCGGAAATGTTTAGGTTTCATGAGCAGACAGGAATCACACCACTGCAGCCCATGAGATTCCTTGGTATTATACCGGCCATTGAACTGCCTGACTTTGGATGTAATTCTTTGAAAGAGAATATAGCTTCCTGGAAAATAAAAATAATATTTCCCTCTGTATTTAGACATCAGTAGGAACGCAAAGGTGATGACAGTCTTTGGGAACTGTGTGGCTGGTCAGCTGCTTTCCCATTTTAAAAAGGGGTATCTGATTTTGTGGATGAGTTTACCCAAGTTGCCCCTGTTATCTGACACCACAGGATGGTGTAACGGCCTGAATTAAACCAACCAAAGAACAATCTGTCGCCAAATTTCTGTTCTCCCAGAGGTGCTCAAGGGTACAACCAAATCACCTTAACTTGAATACAGGGAGGTTTTCAGGCTCCCAATAAATCATATTTTCCACTCCTTTAATAGATACTTTAGATCTTGGATCGGTCTCTAGTACATTGAAACAATCATAAGATGATATACTCTTCAAAGAAAATAAGTTGATAACGATTTTTAAACCCAAAAAATTGAATTGTATAATTCTCATGATCTTGGAGGGGCATTTAATACAGACAGTGGTATTTCCCTAGAGCCAAATGTTGGAATGTGTAGAAAGGTAATTCCCAATAAAACAGCAAAATGGTTGTCCATTATTTATAGATATCCCTGTATGGAACCTTTTATTAATTCATGAGACTATTTAGGAGCAGAAAACCAGAATTTAATCTTTTAAAAATGCGTTTTTAGTGGGAGTACCTTGCTGAACTTAGCTTAACGCTTTCTTTGAATATGCACACCACACCACAGAGGAATTCATTAGACAATGGCAATTAGATCTCTAATCATTTGGCACTGCTGGAATTGCTGCACTCTATTTACATGCCAGACATGGTACCTTAGTGATTGGTTCATCCTGTCGCCACATTTCCATCGGCTACCGAGCCTGAGAAATGACAGTCACATTAGATGTCGTGTAAAGCATCTGACCTTGCTCTCCCAGCACTTGATCTTTGCACTTCAGGCGGACATTTATCATTGTCCTGCAGAGACAGGACTCAGGTGGTTCGGATTCACCACTGGTTTTCATGTTGTAAAGGCATTATAACATTCCCTTAACTTTATCCTTCTGTTGTAGGAGAAATGGAAATACAATTTTGTTGCCACCTGGCCAGGTCAATTTACTTAGTGGAGGGAGAGAGAAGCAGGTTCCTGTGGGTCCAAAGAGTGGAAACTAGAGGTGTTGAGTCTTGGAGGACATAACTCTTCACCTCAAACAAGTTCCCAGTGCTTGTAACTGCTCTGCTGGTAGAGTCAAAGACTTTTATTAATCAATATTCACTGCTTTGTTCTTTTTATGACACAGGGAATGCAGAGGTCAGAGATTTTCAAGTGGCATAAACATACCAGATAACTGCAGCTACAGCTGTCACACAATGGTCCCTCACTTCAAAAGAAACAGAAAATCCCTTCTGTAACTGGTAAATTTTGCATTGCAGCTCTTTCCATATTGAACATAACTGCAGTTATCTTCTCAGATATGCACATGGGGATTCAGGACAACTTTGGGCCCTGTGAAGAGTTTGATTCCCTGTGTGATTCCCCAAAAGGATCCAATAGAAAGCTCCTGTTTTGTGCTCATGAGGAAGCGGGTTAGGACTCTCAGATACTGGTGTTTCAATTTGCAGGCTTCCCTGTATAGCAGAGATGGGTTAAGTGTCTAAAAGTTGCAGTTAATGTCCTTCTCTGTGGATGGATATCTGTGGATAAGCTGACTGGCTGTCTGAAATGGTGGGATGAGTTTGCAGCTAATTTCAGACTGCAGGTTTGAGGCATATCTCTTAATACTTGAGGGTATAATTCCAGAACTGAAATAGCTTTTAAAAATAAGGTCTGCAGAATTGGATTGATTTCTGTTAGGTATGGTATTTTTGAGAGGGACTGTAGCTGTGATTCTCCTTCAGCCCTTGCTACTCACAAGTGGTTACTTCCACAGGTGGACAGGGAAAGTGGCATTTACAGATATTATCTAGTCTGATTAGCCACTCTTATTTTAATGTTTTCCTGATCCCAATTTTTATCCCATCCATTACCTCATTTTGCCTCAGTAGTTAAGCAAATTTTGCTGTAATTACAGAAAATTGCAGATGGAGATAAAAGACCACATAGTTTCTGAGAAGATACTGCATAAATCAGACTTTCTAGAGTTTATTTCTAACACCTGTTTTGCACCCATCTTTAATTTTTAAAAAAATACTTATGTACTAATTGATAAAATTAATGTTGAGGAACATGGTAGAGTTTACTAGGAAATCCTAAGTTACTATTACATTTCACTTAACTTTTTGGGGAGAGAGATGAGACTTTTTCCAGTGAATGCAGTCTCTCTACCCCCCACACTGGTGACACTTCACCACCACAGTTTTGGTTCAAAACAAGCCGCAGCTCCTTTATGCTGCTACTGATTTAAAAGTACGAAACTTTTTTCCTGTGCTGAGCTGAATAAATGAAGGGTAAAAAACCCAACCCACAACTGAGCTCCAAAATGCATGGATTTGACCTAGTAGTTGTTAAGAGAGCCTGTATGATAGACTATAGACTTTTCTAACCACAACATTTCTTGCTGCTGTGGGCATGTTGATGGGATAATAGGCTCTAGCACAAGTTATGCATTCAGTGCTGAAGGTGTGAGTGAGGTGAAAGGTCAGAGATGTGACAATGGTGCCCACAGCTAAGGGGACTTCTGTGGCTCACTCTTCTTATTATGGAAGGAGCACCATGTTCTGTTGGAAACACTTTACTTTCCTGTATTGATTCTGACTAGATCTAGTTTCTCCCTTAAAAACTTTGCTGATAGATTTCAGTAATTTGGAATTGTACATTAAATGCACTGGTGCATCTGATCATGTAGCTTTCACTCATACAACATTGTTTTAGCAACATAATGGTGGAGTAAACCTGGAATTTTATGCAAAAGGGTCAAAACATCTGTCTATCATGCTGCAGCTTTTATAATGGTACAACTTAAACCAGAAAAACAGTCCATAAATTCCAGTGCAATGAAGGAATATTTTTAAGTCTCTCACTGCATTTTGTGCGGATGAAATCTCACCATGTCTGAACACCTTAAGGAATGGCTGAAATTCACAGCTGTGTGGCTTCTTTTCTTAATCGCCACTTTCTCGGATAGCAGGTGTCTTAAGAGGTGGTAGAAATAAATCTATTTGCAGCAAGTTTATCAGGTGCTCTAATGTAATTCTTAATGCCTGAGGACTTTGCATAGCTACACTTGAATTTGAAGGCCGCGTTGATTCCCTGTACCTGCGCCCGAGACTAAACGTGGCTGCTGCTCAGTAGCTGGGCCTCCTGCGGAGGATCTTGACATCAAAGAGACAAACTAGCTAAGTCATAATTAGCCCCAAGCTTGTTTGGTGTAAATTGTAAACAATATATCAAGTTGACTAATTGTAATGAGTCCAAGTAGCAGACACTGAGCCTTGGGGATTGGCGCGCCGTGTCGCCACATTAGCTGGCGGTGCGGGCTCTGGGAGAGGAGCGGAGCGCGGTGTGTGCGCCGGGAATCCCAGCCCTGGAAGCCGGCGCTGCGCAGGGACATCCATCACTGCCGGCCGCGGGCAGCAGGCAGGTGCCCCGGTGCTCCGGGCTGCGCGCACACTGAGCCGCCCGGCCGCGGGAATTCTCACATTAATCTCCGCAATTCCGGAGACTTCTGCAGAGGTAAAAAGGTTGAAAGCCACCAGCAGGACCGTCAGGAAAGTCACAGGCTCCACGATCCCCTTTTTTTGGAGGTCCAAGCTGTCGTTTGAAACACATTAACTTTATTAAGGAAAAAACGGAGCCCCCTTCTTTTCTATTGCATTTCAAAATGTTCAAGTATCTAAATACTTGAAGCAGCCAGTCTCACTAAATATTTATTATTTACCCAGAAGAATTTCCCTGTCATCACACAAAAGCACTAAACTGGGTTGGAGAGAGTCAATGCATTTTAACAAGAAACAGAACTCCTCGGACTAGTGATTTTGCCTGACTGACACAGGTTCTCTGTACTTCTACGTCACCCCTGTTTTTCAAAGCTGCAAGTTCAAAGGCTGTGATAGGCCCAGTATGAGAAATGCCACACTGTTTGTCTGTGAGTGTCTGCTCTATCGCATCATCAACACGATAGATCAAAGATTCCTAATGGGGCGAAGTTTGATTAGCTCATAGGAATACAGGAAGACCACATATTTTTGGTAATGTGTAGTGACATAAAGGAAGAAAAATGAGTGTACTTGCAAACTAGCAAGCTATTACAAAATAGGAAAAAAAAAGTCCTTATGGTTTTTAGTGAGTCCCCGGTGAGTTTTTAACAGCCCACATTTTTAGAAAGGTATTTTTCTCTATTTATGCTCACAAAGAAAAATTTTCCCTGTTCCTTAAGGAAATTTACACTGGTAAACATACGAGGAATGAAAAAATGAAAATGTTTTGGGGAACTAGGAGCATATGAACATTTGATACTGAACTATGGTGTGTGGAAGCAAATTAAGAAAGCTTCAAAAATGTTTTGGAATTCAACTGATGTACACACTGGGGCATAAAATGTCTGTTTGAAAGAATTAAGAAAGGGTTCTGTCATGACTCCATCACAGCTTTGCCCTCTTACTCCACTGGAGAGTGCAAATGTTATTTCTGGCTTCCAAGAGCAGTGGGAACAGCTTTTTCTGCCATCCGTGCAGGCACCAATCCTGAACAGGTCATCTTAAGATGCAATTCTGAGCAGACTTTTTCGCAAGGCCAGAAAGCAGCACCCAAAAAATACTTTCTTAGCCTCAAAGAAAAAAATAGAGATGCTGTGTTCATTCTCACAAGGGCCCATCATGGAAAGAACAGATTTTTTTCCCTTCCCTTTAAGGTACATTTAGTGGAAAGTCGAAGAGGTTGATGGCTGCAGCCAGCTGCCTGCCACCACACTGCAGAATCCACTCCTCCCACCAGGACTGCCTTAGCCCTGCCAGGGGCAGGAGTGGGCAGTACAAAGGTGTTCCAGCCATTGGTCACCTACTTCGTTATTGTGCTGAGAAGTTATGAGTTTGATTAGAGTCACACTGGGCAAAAGTACGTCTGAGAGTCAGTGGTTACTCTCCTGAAGGACAGTGGTGTTTGTATTTGCCTGGATGGGTTTTGTAAATTATTTTTTGTGTTTGTGGCATCTGTTCAAACTGCATGAAGCAGAATTTCAACTGTAATTAATTATCTTTAGACTTTAATACTGCTTCTAATCACTATATATTATAGATGCCTATCCCCCTTTGACTCTTTGTTAATCTGATTGTGTAAATCATTCATAACTTATTCAGGTCTTCCTGGATTTCTCATGGAATCTTTTAATTCAAACACTGCAGCTAAAAATTCCTCACATCACAGTGGAAAGCTTGGGGCTTTGGTACTTGATGAGACTGAGGAAGCTACACCTCCCATAAGCTCTGGAATGACTGGCTTGTGAAGCGAGCAGAGTTTGCAGGCCAGATCACAAACACCAGGAAAACAAAACAGAATCAATGTGTCTCCAACTGATACTGTCTCTGTGTCCCTCAGTGTGTGAAATAAAAAACAGTTTCTCCCAAGTGAGACTCACTGTCCCCTGGAATCTGAAACCCAACTGTGCCAACTTGGCTGGTTTATTTTAGCGCAATGGGAAGAACAGTGAGTCTTTGTCATAATGACAAAGGTAGAATATTTGCTTGTCACCAAATCCTACTCCAGAAGAGAGCTCCACAGACGTCACGCTGTACGTTTCAGTTTGTGACAACAATAATATCCCAGAGCCCCAGGAGAGCTATTCTCCATTTTAAAGGGATATGTGATATTAAACAGAGACACACCTAGCACCAGGTCAGAGGTATTGTTAGCTCAGGAGGACATCCTTGGCCTCGGATATGTAGCTCTATGCCCCAGGCTTAACATGGTTCTGACACTCTATAATATAAATATCATACTGATTCGCAGGAACGCGTTTTAGAATTATCTACAACTAACTTTGCTGTGCCACAGGATGATAACTAACCTTATCACCCCTGCTCTGAGCTGATAAATGATCAGCTGGGCTCTGCTGGGCACGCGTAAGTTGGTGCACTTTGGAATCAGCGTTTAATACCTGTGGTACAGAACCTGCTGTTTGACAACAGGGTGTGCTCCCCCGAGGCGAGCCCGTGCAAGAGATGCATAAAGCAATTAAGAAGATTGTTATTCCAAGGGGCCATATCAGCTTACCCTTTTTATTATATTGCTCCCCTCTGGAGAGCTATCGCAGGGATCCAGAAAATTGAGCAATAAAAAGCCACACCTTCATTAAGCCCACACATCCTCACTTTGCAAGAGCCTCTTTTTAGTTAGTACCTAACTTGTACCTCTAGTTACTTACCTCAGAAAGGGAGACAGCTGGTTTGCCTATGGTTAATGCAGAAAGCTGAAGGAAAAACTTTTAATTTTGGCCAACTGCTATTTTAATCATACCCAGATAAGATTTCATGATAGAGTTTGCATCTAAAATAGAGTAAGGGGTACAGGTATGTGTATGCTTTTTCCAACAGGTTTGGAGGAACTAGAACTTGACGTAAAAAAGTGTTAATTTTTGTCCCATTAACCACATAATCTGAAATCTGTATTATACATAACTTTATCCTGTATCACAGCTATAATCCCTTGGCTCTTGTTAGCTTGATTCAAAAGGCTCTTCCTGTTCGGCGTTTTTTATTATCCATTGGAAAAGTTATTTAGCTCAGCTCTTCTACCAAATCTTGAGATGATCAGTCTTCCCTCTAGTTTAAATGGCTTTATTGATGATGTGACTTTTTTAAAATTCTGTTGCAGTCCTTTGGAAATGGTCACTGTGGGTACATCTTGTTTGGTTTTGTCTCTTGGGGGCTCACGTTTGCCAGTTTTAGCACTTACGGTATTTTATCTAAAACACTTTGTGCCTCTCTTGTGAAAATGCAGGGAGTGAAGCTGATATACTGGGACTGAATACTTATGTAGAAATGCACAGATTCTAGAGGTTAAATACATGTACACTGATGTTCATTTCAGTCTTGGATCTTCAAGACTTTGAAGTTAAAAGCTATGATGATAAAACAGTCAGTGAAGCAATTTTAAGGGGCAAATAAAGAAAAGTGAAGAGATAACGGAAGAAGTGATAATGTGCAGTAATTTTTGTAATCACAGGAAACAGAACATCCATCAAACCTAAGTTTAGGTATCATGCTATAGCAGAATGAATTCCACTATCCATAATTATAAAGTAGTTTAAACGTTTTCACAGCTGTATTCTTTAAACATCCCTTAAAGTTTGTATTTACTTGGAAAATCTATATGTGAAGCCCTGCACTGGGATCTAACTGTGCAACCAGAAAGAAAATGCAGGATGGCAGCATCATTATATCCCTATATGCACAAAGGAAGTTTAACTCTGTAGTAATTTTTGCATTAGTGCAAAGATCCTGACTTGGCTTTCAAGAGGACAGGGAAGAACAAAAAGTTCATGACATTTTTCTCTTGGTCCACTACTATTTTTTAGAAAAAACTGATCACGGTAGCTTTCTTGCTTCCTTTTAGTAATTGCTGTAGGAATCTCAGACAGAATTCAAACTAAAATGCAAACATGTGAATTTTTGTTTCTGTGTTGAGCACAACATTTTGTGACAACCTGATGTTCTACTCTCACTTACAGTAATTTTGTTCTTTTTGTAGTTGGCTGTTTTCCTGGTCTTGGTGGTATATCCTTCAATTTAAAATGACAACTAAGCCTATCGAGTGTATTATCATCAGAACACATTACTGCAGGGAAAAAAAGCTTTTATGACTAATTTTTTCTCAGATGCATAGATGTGACAACTAGGTATCAATTAGTGATTATTTCAGGTAGGTTAGAGTGGTGCTTTGGCCATGAGTGACATGATCTCCTCAGGCAAGAGAGAATAGTGTTTATCTGATGAAATATTCTCATGATTATGCTGATTCCTCTTGGCACTTCCGTGGTGTGAGATGTGGTGCTCACACCTTGCTGGCTGTTGGTGAACCCTCCTGTTGTGATCACTTCCTTGGAAGACTCTTGCTCCTTCCAACCTCTGAAATGTCTGCTCCCAAAGCAGTTTATGCAGTTTCTGTGGGGAAAGAACTTTTCATCTTTCAGGTTCATCTAAGAACATATAGACCAGCAGGAGTTATCATATCTAGGTGTCCTAGTTTGTAGATTTTATATGAGCTTGGGTAAGAAATGTTTTATTAGTAGTAATTTACTCTGAACTTGCCCTTTACTTATTCTGGGGGGAAATGCTACTAAAATATTTGTTTAAGGCATGGTGACTAGTTGTTATATTTCCAAATGTTCATAAAACACAGATGAAGGAAAATCTACTTGTATTGAGATAAATGTGAAATGACTCTTTTTTCCCAGGTCTCAGTGAGATCAGAAAGCTGAGATGACTCCCCTTACACCCTTGAGCTCTCAGGGAAACCCTGGTGCAGGGCAGAGGTTGAAAGCTTGTGGCCAGTTTTGGGGGCACAGTAATTTTAAACCAACTGGCTCAACCCTTTATTTCCAGACCTGTTTAATGTGCTACCTACCAGTCAGGTATCTGCTGTGCTTAAGAGTAAGATCTTTAGGTACACTAATTTGGTTATCACTATTTTGGAGATTCAAAAGTTGGTTTGCCAAAGCAGGTGTCATCTCTTGCACTTGACTGTCCAGTTAACAAGTCCGACACAGCAAGGGCTAAAACTCGGTTTTTATTACTTGCTTTGTGTTGTTTCCAATCTTAAGATGTAGCTCATTATTAGGCCTAATTAGACCAGACATCACTTTGTGGTGTCAACAGGATTGGGGTGATTATTCTCCTAAGCCTTTTCTTCTGACATTATCATACCAGTGATACAACCTGTGAAGCAAAGCTTTTGAAGCAGCAGTAAGAGGGATAAGTTGGTTTTGGTGAGGGGAGGGTGAAGGAAAATTATCAGTAAAACAGAAAAATACAACTGGATTTCTAGTCCTATAGATGTTTTGAAACATACATCAAAGTCTGAATCAGTGTTCATACAACAGCACCAAGCAGAGGATTAAAATTAAGAGGGATCTCAACCCAAAATCTGTACACTTGCAGCAGGGCTGGGCAATCATCACCAAGGATATGTGGGTAATGAGCAAGGAGGAACAGAGAATTCACAAGCTGAATACATTCCTCTCTTCCTCCTTGAAGGTACCCAGAAGTCTTGGGCAGATTTGCCATTTTTATCTGGTGTCTCCTGGGCAGAAGCATGTGCTCTGCAGCACACACGTCCATGGGGAGCCCAGCATGTCTGGCATTCATGTGTGGGTTAAATTGGGAAAGAACTGGAACTGCTGCACACACGCTGTGTCATCAGCCTGTGCATGTGTAAAAGCCAGTGGTGTGAAATCTGCATTCAGAGCAAGAGGCTCGTGCTAAGCGGGGCAGCCTGTAAAGACCTAGACAAAGGGGCAGAGTCTCTGCATCCCACCTGGAGAAAATCTCCAAGTGGAGAAAGCAAGTGTGTCTAGGAAACATGGACAGTCCTGCCTTGCTACTCTTTGGGCAAGAATTCCTGTGATCCCATAGAGACAGACCGAGCCTAAAAAGATGCTGTTATTTTCAACTAAAATTAAATGTCTAGTTCTGCTGTTAGATTATACCTGGTGTGCTGCAGCTTCAGGGACTGAGGCTGATGATACTGATGGCCCTGATCAAACTATGGAGCTTGATTCTTTAGCTGGGATGCAAAAGGCACTGGCTCAAACAGGCTTTTGGGAATTTTTTACCCCCCTGCAGAATGGATTTTATGATGCAAAAATAAAAGTATGTAGTCTTTGCTACATGCTTAATAGACATCTAACTCTTTAATGCTAAATTACTCAAACCAAATAAAATAAAGCTGTGTGTTTGCTCTGTTCAGAACAAAGCAATGAAGGGGCAAGAGAAATGACTTTATTTTTCTTTCACATTAATACATCATAACTATGAGAAGCATTCAGGCAGCAAGATCATGAGTAGCATATATGACTGTATAATAACCTAGAAAAATAAATAAAGGTGGATGACATCCTGTTTCCTTTATGATGTGCTGTATTGTAGAAGAGAGGGGCATTTTTTTAGTTTTCATTCCCATCATGTAAAGAGATATAGTTTATAAGAATGTGGCATGCAGAGAATGTCACCTCTTCTCAAGGGTTTGTTGTTTTTTTTTTATTTACATGTGGAAATTGTGGCAAAGTGTTCACTCACCAGTTTTCCTTCATGAGTATGTGTGTGAGAGAAGGCACACCTTACCAGGGGTGTTTTCAAATCTGTGGCTCTGATGCTCTGAGAAAGTATTAAGAGTAAGCTTGAGTTTACTAAGGCAGACAAACAGAGATAAGCACCATAAAGCTACAAAAAAAAAGTCAGAGAAAATATTAAATCATCACAGGTCTGGTAGTTTTCTGATCATAGCTACTCTCCAAAGAAATATAAACTGAGGTGAAAATTTTCTGTCAAATGTGTTTAACTGTACAGACAGCAGTTTTTCCTGTAGCACATTTACCTGCTGTGAAACTTTTATCTCCAAACTAATAGCAAAAAATATCCTTCTTTTCCCTTCCTACTTAATAAAGTAAATGGTTTTCAAGGACTGTGTTTTAAAATATCTGCTTCAAATCAATACTCAAAAATATTTGGTCAGTTTCAACTTTTTCACTACTGACTTTCACTGCAGATAAAGGAAAGTTCCTGCACTAGTAAATATTAATTTTAAAAAGTCACATTTTCACAGCTTTATGAACAAAACACAAAAAGAATTAATGAATTTTACCAAATGAGAATTCAAACAATTTGTGCATTTAACTACTCTTTGACTCTAAGCTCTCTTTCCTAAATATATGTTAGGTCATGTTTCCCAAATGTATTCAGCCATGTGATATGTAGTACCAGCTCATTCATATCAGATGAAGTGTGACTGGAAATAAAGCTGGATCTTTTTAAGAAGACACAGTCCTTTGCTCCATATTTCCAAACCAAAATAGCCAAGTTCATTGTATTTTTGCTACATTTCATTACTGCTCTTCTTCCTTCTAAGTGAAGACTAATGTAAAGACAATCACTAAAGAAGCAGCAATCATAATACCCTATACTAACTAAATTCAGACTTACGGCTACCCACAGGAGAAATACATGACAGATCCATTGTTCTGTATTAGCAGGATATTGTCCCAGTATATGAACACATGCAAACTTTGAAGGCTTTGAATATTTAAGGCAAGACACTAGTGGCTCATCCCAGTGGGAACCACAGAAAAGGGGAACCTGATTAAATTTAATGTCATTGTCACTTTTTTTTCCATTGCTAAGAATTATATAGGTAGCCATAGCTACCACACTGTTCAGACACCATGACCACAATATTCTCCCTCAGAGGTTGGCGTCAAGGGCTGAATTATTCACTCCAAGAATGCGATTCATTACTAGATGTGATTCTCTCAGATTAAAAGATTTGTCAGTACATAAAATACATGTACATATTCTAGCAGCTTATTTTAAAATCACAGTTATGCCCTTGCTAACCTCAAAAGACACCAGTTTTTATTGGTATAACTTAAGTCTGGAGCACATCTGCCCCATTGAGAAAGGCCTAAAGTAACTGAGCAGCTTTTTACTGTTTACTGTACAACAAATTATGAAGTTGAAAACTAAGGCAGGAATAAGTGGCTACTTACAGACAATACAATTAAAATAAGAATGTTTTTAAGCTAGTTTCTTAGAAATGTTTGCCTGCTTGAAAAGTCCCCTTATCTATTGTTTATTCTGTCAGATGAAACCTCAAATAAATATTCTGCTTAACTGCGGAAAGCACATAACTCTGTTTCTCCACTGCTGTTTCTGTTGCTAACTCCCAACTTCCCCGGACTTGCTTCACAGTGCTATTCCTAAGTTGGATAGACTAATTAGACTCATTTCCATCCCAAATAACTTCTGTGAGCATGCCTCATTTACCACTCACTGAGTTACATGAATAAAGAAATGTCTCTATCTGTGAGGATCTGCCCAGTGTAAAATGGCTGGTTCCTCTAACATGGGTAGGGAATAACATTTTCTCCTGATACTAGTAGCCGATTTCATCATTTTTCCTTTTGGCTCACAAGAAAAATCAAGTTCTAAAATAAATCCCCAGCTCACAGTGCTGACAAAGTTTAACACCACAGCAACCCTTTCACATACATTGATTGCTCTGAAACCCAAAGTTTTGCGGAGTTTAGGGATGCGAAAACGCTGAGCACGAGACAGGCAGAACCATTAACATTTATGCAACTTGATCTCAACAGGGAGGCTGATGACAGGCAAAGTGGCAGAGCGCCCTATTCTATTCCCCTAATTGTTTCCAGCAAGTAGTGTACGGCAGCATTATAGGGAAGAGCTGGTAGGTGAGCAGAGAACTGCTTCACTCAGTGGCTCTCTCAAACCCCTTGGTCTCTGCTTGGAGTTTGTCAGAGCTTCACAAATCATTCCACAAAGCTACACAGGGCCCACAGAGACAAAAGCTGAGTGCAGAGAAAATAAACGTGGATACTGAATGCTTCTAAACTGGTCTATTTGCCAAAATTAATGAATGAATCAAAAAGTTTCTCTTTTTTGTTTTTTTCAATGAAACTGTGTTAGTTGCAGAGAGACAAGTATGTTATATTATTATTTTCTGGTAGTGATTGTTTAAAATTAATTGGTCTGTTATGGTTTCCAGACAGATTTCATATCCATTATCCTATTTTGAATTCAAAAAAGGAATTTCTGAATAATACAGGTAGTCATTTTTGAGTAGTTAATATTCTAAGTTAACAATAGGTAATTTAACTAATGTAGCTTCTAACTTGCCAGATGCCTTTACTCAAATCAAATATTTTCTTCTGCAAACACCTCTTTAAAATTAAGGTGCCTACTCACAGTGAACAACTACTGAACTGAACTAAGATATCAGCAAGTGTGTGGCCAGCAGGACAAGAGAAGGAATCATGCTCCTGTAGTCAGCACTGGTGAGGCTGACTGCACAGGTTCAAATCCTGTGTTCAGTTTTGGGCCCCTCACCACAAGAAAGACATTGAGGTGCTGGAGTGAGTCCAGAGAAGGGCAACAGAGGTAGTGAAGGGTCTGGAGCACAAATGAGGGGTGGCTGGGGGGTGTTCTGCCTGAGAGGATGCTGTAGCCAGGTTGGGTTTGGTCTCCTCTCCCAAGTAACAAGTAATAGGACAAGAGGAAATGGTCTCGAGTTGTACCAGGGGAGGTTTAGATTGGATATTAGGAAAAAAAAAATTAACAGAAATGGCTGTGAAGAATGGGAATAGGTTGCCTGTATAATAGAAAGTGTTGGAGTCACCATCCGTGGAGCTATTTAACAGCCACGTAGATGTGGCATCTGTGGACATGGTTTAGTGGTGGACACAGCACTGCTGGGTGAATGGCTGGACTCAATGATTTTAGAAGTCTTTTCCAACCTAAATGACTCTGTGATTCTAAAGATTAATTAGAATTTACTAAGACCATTTAGTAAGACCAAGTAAGACCAAAAGCACCACTCAGCTTCGGTCTCTTCAGAAACCGGAGGCAGTGTGGCTTCCAATAGCCCAGCCATTTTCTTAGAGGTAACCCAACAGAAAAGCCTGAATTTGTGCCAGCGTGTGAGGGCAGCACTGCCAAGAGCTGTTGACCTCCTGGAGGAGTGTGCAGTCCTGCTGCTGCTCTGGCTGGTCCATCATGAGAGACAGACTGTGCCCTGCCCCAGGTACTGATGGACAGCTACTGGCCCACCATCCCCCTCTCCCCCCCGTAGAAAGGGATGCTTGCACTCTGGAAGCCTCTCTCAACTCCAGAAGCAAGATAATCAGAATGCAAATATTGCCCCAATGTAGTTTTAAGTCAATATTTTGGGCTGCTGCCTGGCCTATTTGATGACAGCCAGAGGTTGGAGGTCACCTACCTGTTGATGATGGCAGCAGGAGCACAGGAGTCAGCCAGCATTCTTCCTTGCCACTGTCCAGCTAGGTTTGTTTGCAGATTTAGTACGTCAATCACAGAACTCATCCCATTCTCTTCACTGGGAGCTTTCTGCTTGTGCAAAAAGGAGGGACCCAGAAAACTCCCAATTCTTCTTTGTGATAATTCCTCTTTTAGTTCTTCTGCAAAGGCTTTTGCCTCTCTTAAAAAAATGTGAGAGATAACAATGATAAACCCAGAGGCAGCCTGAACGGGAACAGGATTTGGTGCTAAACATTAAAGCTTCTGTCCACAGCACTAGAGAAAAGGAGACCTCGGAGGCCATCGGAATAAAGCATGCGGAAAGCCGGCGCCACTGCTCTGCTCCGCAAAGGAAGCCTGGCATCTAGTGGACATTAGCTGTTGCATCACTTCTGCCTTTTTGGTTAGTAGGGCTGAAGGTTACCTATACACCACCCAAAAACTCATCCTGACCCCATGTTCGCATGCCTGACTGAAAGTCGTAGTCAGCTTTAGTCCGAATTGTGGTTAAAGTTTCATGGCAACTCTTAAATCTGGTCAGCTTCCACTTAAAAAGTCAAGCTCTATTATAAACAACTCCTTCAAGGAACTTGCTTTTGTGCCATAAATCCTATTTTCTGTGGGTCTTTTTCCCCACAATGAATGTAAATATCTGGAAAAAACAATATTAGAAGGTATGTGAGAAAATAGTGCTGAATACCTGCTCAGAAGGAGAGATGAAAGATACAATATCAATAGAAGTAACCACATTAAGGATTTGCATTGTTATCATTTAATCTCATAGATATTTTTATTAGTTGTTCCATCAAGATGTAGCCCCCCCTAAACTTCTTTCCTTACATTCTGAAAGTAATTTGAATGCACATTACTCTCCTTGAGTACCAGGTCAACATTTAAATGCATTTTCTTTCTTTTTCTTTACTTTTCTATTCTTATTCAGAGTTCATATTAGGCCAAGGGGTGAGAATGTGTCACCCTGCTTTGAACAGATTTGTTCCTTTCACTTAGAGTAATATTTTTCTGTACTTTTGCTAAGTTGTATCTTACTATGCACTAAGTTCCATTAGAAATAATAGGATTAGCTTTAAAATTAGGTAGCATGCAGCATTAACAGAAGAAAAGAACATGATCCATGTGATAATTAAATTACTGTACATTTGTTAATTAAGTAAAATTGTATTCCATTGGGGGGTTTACAGTAGTTTAGAAAAAAACTTAAAGCTAATAATTTTCTCATTAAAAATTCAGTAAGACAACTGATGGACCTAAGTCTCTGAAAAAGCCTTAGCAAGAAAAAGAAGTTTCATCTTTAAGTTGATTTTGAGCACTTTATAAATGTCGGTGGCAGTTTTCTCCCCCTGGTGGCCAGGACAATGAGCTTGCTTTGGTTCCTAAAACAGCGACGTCCCTGTTCCTGCTCTCCCTCCTGATGAGTCTGATGGCGAGATTTTTGCCCAAAATGAAATTCGCCAGTGGGACAGTATTTAGCACACAAGCCATTCTTTGTTATTGATAAAAGTGGCGAGAGAATTCTTCAGAGCAGTACTCAAGACATCAATGGAGCAGTAATTGAACTTGTGACGTGCAGATTATGGAATTGCCTTGCTTCAGTAACAAATTCTGTCATAATTAAATTGTTTAACCAAATAGCCTCAGAAAAGAGAAAGGCCTAATAATATGTATTTTATTCTTCTTGGTACTTTTAAATGAGGGAATCTACTTTAAAACAATTTGTTTGTAAAAGCTAAGTCAGAAGTGACAAAAATGTTAATGACTTCACGAGTATTTGAAAACTGAGCTGTCAGCATTACCAGGAAATTAGGAAATAAGGCACCACAGTACTTGCTAGGGAATGCTTAGTAAATAGCTTATACTATTCAGGCAATATATATTGTGCTTATTTGTGCTTAATGTGCCATGTCAATTAAGAGGCACATTTGTGTTCATCCCAAAAGGTTTATTCTGTTTTAATTGAAAATGTCAACAAAGTCTTAAAATGTGAAGCAAGTCTTCAGAAACCCTTATTAACCATTCCCCTTGCCCTGCCCTTCAAAAAGAAGCAAATATAAACAGTTAGAAATTGAAAAAACTCTGGAGATTCATTTTGTGCAATGCCAAGCTCCTCTTGTGCTGGCTCCCACAGTGAAAGAGAGGACCATTTAAAAACGTTTTATGGGGACAAACCAGGGACAACCCGGTATTTATATGGATCATGTCCATCGGTTGATAGATGCTTTATGGACTGCTCATCAGCTTGATTTCCCCGCCTCTGACGCCAGAGATGCATTGGCTGGTGATCTCTGTGCTCCAGCTTTTGGCTTTGCTGGGATCTCATGAGGAGAAGGAAAGTTTCCCATTTCCACGTTTGCCACAGTTTTCTGTCTGTCTTTTTGATGTTCATCACAAAGTGTGGTTGGCAGCAGGGATAAGAGAACCCCTGCCAGCCCTAGCCCTCGGCAGACCAGTGGATCCCCGACCCCAGCAACAGCTACAGTCACTGTCAGGGGCTGGGAAGTCTGTCCCTGCAGCCATGGCCTGTCTTTCCTTTCATCCCTGAGGTACAGAGGAGCAGAGACCATGGGCAAGAAGCAGCAGGTATTTAGAGACAGTAGCATCTATCTCTAGAACCTGTAGGCTGGTTCATCATAGCTTGAGATCCAGTCCTTCCTTCAGCATTTGCCTCTTCCCCCTTTATGTTCTTACCTTCAAAGGAGCTGGGAATTTGGGGACGTTTTTACATCTCTGATAGTCTCATTACAACCCATATTGTAAATAGACTCAAACATTGTTTTTTCTCATTTAACATATGTACATATTGACCAAAGAAAACTGTAATGTATTAAAATTAGCTGCATGGGCTTGTTCATGGGATATTTCTGTTTCATACAGTGAAAATTAATTAAAAGGCTTAACTAAGGAAAGCTTCCATGAGGTCTGCATGACCCTCTGAGTAGTTCCATGTTGTTCTTGTCAAAACTGGGTGCAAGAAGACAGACTAGGGATCTGGGGAAATCAGACTAAGGAAACAGAAAAAGAGAGAGAAATAATAATTTTTAAAATGTAGTCGGAAAAGGCGGCAGGAGATCATCCAGTTCTTTCTCTGCCCGAAGGCAGGATCAACTATAACTATGTCAGCTTTGAGAGGTGTTTGCCTAACTGGTTCTTAAAAGTTTCTAATGATGACAAATTCACAATCTCACCAGATGTTATACTCCAGTGTTTAATTATCACTATGATTTGAAAGAATTTCTTAAGTCTAATGCAATCACATGTTCTGTTTTTCATGAAAATAGGGGACAGATGCTTGTCTACCTCTTGTAGTGTTTTTATGTGCACTTGCAGACTTGTTCTCCTTGGTATTCTCTGCTTTATCTTCAGCATGTCCCATTTATTAAACTTTTCCTCAGAGGCCATGATGTCAAGAAATGAGAATAAATAGAGGTTGTTTCTGAACTATCTCCAGTTCAGCCACAGTAGAACAAGCTGTATGTCCCAAACTGGACACAGTGCTCTTGCCTTACTGGGCACTGGGCATAACAGCTCTGCTCAAAGAAAAGAGCAGTCTTGGGGATGTACTGCTTTAGTACAACCAAAAATGGTATTTCCCTTTTTCACAGTGGTGTGACCTGTTATCCCTCCCAGTTCTGCTTCTCCAGAAGAATGGTTGTGTAGGCTATGTTTTTCCTCATCTGTTTTATCTGTATTTATGTCACTCTTTATTTTTTTCCCTTTTTGATCCTGCACGGAACAGTGATTTTTGCTGTTGCAAACCATGTAATTTTTTTCTAACAATTTCTTTAATTTGCAAGATCACTTTGGATTTCAATCTTAATTTCAGTGCAGTATTTCCAGCATGCTTACAGTCCTGTCTCAGTTTGGCATCATCTGCAGTTTGCATCCTGTGACCTGGGTTGTAAATACAAGGATTGGACAGAAGCCACATGAACACTCTCCCCTATATGATAAATTCTTCTGTACTGACCACAGAAGTCAGTCTCTTGTTTCTTAATCAAATATCACTATTGGGCCATTAATCAATTCTGGAAATTGATCTGGGTTGTGTTTCTATTGCTTATGGATATGCCATAGGGTACCCCAAGTTATGGATCTGTCATAATGACACATATAATGCCAAAAGCTTTACTGAAGTCAACACAGCGAACATTTGCTGTTCTCTCCATATTCATAAACCTTCCTGCTCCACTTCAAAACAAGCTAAATTGGTTTGAGGTTGCACATTTTCACAAATCCATGCTGGCTGTTCCTCCCTAGGTGTGTGTGTGGGGCGAAGGCGTGGGCATGCATTAAGTGATTATAACTTCTTGGCATTTTATTGGCATAATGGTTCTCTCTCATGAAAAGTTTTTCAAGCTTGGTTGTGTCATACCCCTGAAAATTATCTTTCACTTTAGAATAAATGTAAAATCTCACTACACAGATAGGACAGGAAATTGTCATCCTTTCCCTAAATGTGAGAAGCTTTTACTGTGTGCAAAGAGTTAAATGCAGCCTAGTAACAGTAATCCTTTCTTGCAAAGTTTAAAATAATATGACAGTGTTGGATTAAATAGCACTTAAAAAATGTCATGTAAATCCCAGTTTACCTGTGTGACCTTTCTAAATCCCAAAGTTTTAAAGATAGTTTCTTAGTGAGATTTTCAAGTCTGGAAATGAGAAGGAAAAATATTTCTCTAATATCAAGATACATTTTTAGGAATGTATTTTCCTTGAATGCAAAATAAAAAGAAACAAAGTGTATTGTTCTGATTAAGCAAACAGAAATGAAGGAAGGAATTCTGATCTTAAGAGTGGAAGTGTGACTGTTCTTAATGTTTCTATGTGCATTTACAAAATCCATTCCTCCGGCTTTTAAATATCAATATTTGAATTAACAAATTATAGTAGGGTATAAAGAAACCTGAAGAAAGTATAAAAACAGCTAAAAGAATTATTTGAGTTTTTGTCTTAGAAAAACAACTGGTCTATGTATTTTTAGGATTAGATGACTTTTTTTTTTTATCCAGTGCAGGCAAGGATACTTTCAGCACTCTATTTGCAGTAAAATGAAGATTTATAATTTAAAAGCATGAATTAAACAGAAAGGGGTATAAAATAACACATAGATGTATGTAGTGAAAGATTGTGTATGCCTGGGTCCAGTTACTTTGAGATTCAGAACAGTACATGACAGAACTCTGCTACTGCTTATGCACTAATAACATGCTAGTGAATAAATTTTGTTTGCTTGAGGCCAAATTCTGTTCTTGAAAGATACTCTTTCAGAAGTCCAGTCCTTCCGTCTCTCAAAAGCAGCTGGGGAAAAATAACTAGATCAGGTTTTATAAATACAATTTGAAAAGAAAACAACCAAAACCCTGCAAAAAATGTTTGGTGCAAATATGTATTTTCTCCCGTGTATTTATTTATGCAAGTCCCTGTGACATTGCTTGGGTGAATTATGGGGACAGTTATATGAATGCTGGGCCAAAAAACCTGAATTTCCCGTTCATTTTTACTCTGTCAGTTTCTGTAATACACCATGTCAAAAATGCAACAGTATAGGAGAGTTGCAGCACTGTAGCCTGATAGAATTAAGCCGAAAAGGAAACATGGATGCACACACTGGAAATGTATTTGTTTCAATTGACTCAGGAGGTATAAAATACCTGTTGGCCTGCACTTTTGAGGTTATGCAGCTCTCAAAATGGTTCCTTGAAGCAAAAAAGTGATTTGTCTGTGATTTGCAAACATTATGGGAGGTCTCAGCTGCAGGTGACAAACCAAAATCCTTGATAGTGACATACGTTCATACACTTCTGACCCTTCTTTTTGTTCCAAAGGTCATATATTCAGCATTTCAGGCAAAACTGATTCCAATGAAGCTGTATTTTTTCAAATGTTTTTAACTCCTTATGTATTAAATAAACAGCAACTAATGCTTTCCTTTCTAGCATAACTTTCTGACTCAGTAGAGAGTCCAAGTCCTCAGGATATGTGGGATACCATTAAATCAGGAGTGACAAATTGGGCAGTAGATGATCATCCATGACTATGTGCTATCATGAATGGCTTAAAGGATCTAAAGACAGACTGCAGTCCTGTGGGGAACTCTGCATGGGTGATGTGCTGTGGGAGCAGAATGGAATGGGAAACTCCACGATTGTCCCAGGGAAACTGGTGTTCCAGCCTTAGGCAGATTTATCCACAATTCAGCAGGTGAAGTAATATTCACCTGAAAGTAAAAACAAAAAAAAAACCCCAGCAGAAGTATCATGGATGTATAGTTTCTGACTAGTCACAGCCTTTTGGAGCTAGCCAGACCTTTGATTATGGTTAGCTTAATTTCTGAGAGTGCATGTGCCCAAATGAATGAAACGGGTAGCAAGCACAATGTCTGATACTCTACGCTCAAGTTTTTCTCTCTTTTGTTTCTTAATCAAATACATATAAACTTAAAAAGAGCAACTGACTAGTTCAGAGAAGTAGAGAAAAAGAAACTAAAATGTGTTTACTTTTTTACAAGTAATACAACAACAATAACAACAAAACCAACAAAATAAATATACCCTAAGCTCAATCTTGAGATAACAGTACCAGAAAAAAATTACCTCAAATAACTGCAGGTGAGGAAAAAAAAAAACGTAGAAATGTTCTAGAATGGTAGTAGAGTAGTAGAATAGTTCATGTTCCTAGAAAACATGAACCACACCACCAGACAGCTTTAAAGTATCTTCATACACACAAAAAAATGATACTTATATAAAGTAATACCAATAGAAAACCTGTCATACTACAAAACCAGCTTTATTCTCTTATTCTTTCCCAAAGGGTATTCTTTTCTATTGTTTGCTGAAAATGAAAAAACCCTTGGGTATGTGAGAAAAGAGACAGCTCCAACCTGAGGCCTTACTCTGCCATCACCACACAGCTCCCACAACAAAATAGTTTGGATATTCATATATTCAGGTTTGGTGAAGTTCTTACAGCAATGCCATGTGTTACGTACAACTCTTCTCACTTTTTCAGTGGCAGCTGAATTAGTTTTAACATTTTAATAGATTTTTTAAGTTTTAAATTTTTTTTTATTAGTATTTAGAACCTATCTGCATTTGACAACTGGTCTTGTTGCTCACAATTTAAAATAAAGCAGGAAGTCTTTGTTATAAAAACTTATAACAGAAGTGCCACAAGCATTTACCTGTCACAGACCCTTTTGATTTTATACTACAGCACAACTTCAGTGGGTTCTCATGTGGTAGCTGAGGTAGACTTTTTCCTTATACAAAGGTGCTTGAAGTGACAGGGCACAAAAAGGGCATGAATCAAAGGTGAAAGAACAGTAGCTGAAACAATAGAGACATGTCAGGAATGTCTGTAGACACATTTTGTCTTGGCTAATTATTTACTAATGAACAACAATTTTACTGCCTTGCCAATTTGCAAAATGTAACATGGAATGTGACTCTTTGTGTCTCACCAGGCTTTAACTCCTGTTATCAAACTTAAAACTGAATTTCCTTCTACTAAACACAATGCAAATTCGATTTGCATCAATTTCAAAATGAGTGATTTTAAACTGATACTTTTGTTTTCTTTTGCTTCTCTCTCTGTGTTTGGGCCATTATTATACATCACTGATCTATAAACCTTCATAAAGCTCTCTGAAGGCCTACATACCATCTGGTATGCTCCTCTATCACTGGCATAGCAACAAAACTGCGTCTTAAGCAAAAACAAGTCAAATGTAACAGTTCTAATGTTGCATGTAAAGCAATTCTGTATATAAATAGATTCTTTTCAAATTTCTGCTGCCATTCTTAAAAAAAAAAAAATCAATCTCACAAATCAGCCTTCAAAACAATAGCAGACAGCAATCTGTCAGTTCTCCAGTAAGCTCGAGCTGTCTTACCAGTGTCATTAGCACCTCAAAAAAGACGTTTTGCCTGCCTTGCTTGCCAAGAATTCAGGATAGCTTGTTAACAATACTAATACCTACCAATTACCCAGGCTTTTCAAGTTCAAAGCACTGTAATAACTGAAATAATCTGCAGCAGCATTTTCTAGGTTCACCCTAATTCCTGTAAATGCAATGCTTTTAAAATCTGGCATGTTCTGGAGTGTTCTATTTAATCCCCTTCATTTTCACTGTTTTCTTATATTGAACTTGTTTTTTTCTTCCTGGTTCTGGAATTCACGTCTTTTTTCTTATCTTTTCCCCCAAGACTGGTGTTTCTGACTGCCTTGTTGAGTCACAAACACAGACTGACCTGAGTGCATGCTCCCCTTTACACTTACTTCCTCCTGTTCCATCTTTCTTTTCTCAACTTCTCAAATATTACTCTTTCAGCTTTGCAGCCTCGCAGCCCATTTGTCTCTGTACATTTAACAACATTGCTCGACTGTGTCCTCCAAGTCAGTCAAACCATGTGACTTGACATCCATCACATGCACAGTTTGTTATCCTTTCCTCATGGAAAAAGTGGTCCAAGTCTTGTCAGAGTCCTTAACCTTTAGATGCTTGTATGTGTTGCAATAACCTTGTGTGAGGCAAGCACACCAGAGGTGCTAACAGCAGTACTAAAGCTTTGCAAAGAAGCTCATGAGCTTTGTTATGGTTATCAGGTTCCCAAAAGGAGCCAAATTCCCTGAGCTAAAGTAAAAGTGTCCTCATGGACCATACTTTTTCCTCCTCTAACCCACACCCAGCTTTACTTCTGATGTACCTACAAGCTTCTTTATTCCCACTTTTGGCATAACTTGCCTTTTAAGTGGATGGAATTTCAAGTTGGTAGGAGTCTGAGCCTGTGCTGACAGGCAAAACCCTCTCCCATTTTCGCACTGACCTGCTCTTTGCATGAAAGCCCTTGATCTCTTGCCTTTTCATATGTCAATAGTGAGTCTAGCCCAGGCAGTCCTTCTCCAGCACAGTTTAGTTCTCCTCAGAGGATAACCTCAGATGATCTCTAACCTCAGATGATCTCTGAACTGCCGTGTTCAGACACCAGCAAGTCTGTAAATCCACCTGTGCCCTGGCATCCACCTCTACAGGCGAAATCACTCTTCTGTTCCATTTACACTGCCACTTATTTGTATTTGGGATTAGCAGAACGCAGATTCCAACATATTTAAACTCATTTGTTCTCCAGATTTTAGATTAATATTTGATGTGAAGCTTGATTTCCTCCAAATACTTTTGCTTCTCAGGTGTTTGGCTACTGTAATTTAAAAGGCAAATAACTTCAAGGGTGAAGGAACATCCTGTGAGCCCAGAACTAGAGAGATGGCATGATGGCTGGGGAAGTGGCTTCTTTTCCTGTTTTTCTGTTAGCTAGCATAATCTCTCCAGAAGGCCTTTATTAGCTGCTGCACCTGGCTCCCCAGTATAATGCTTATTCATTTCTGCCAGGCCTTGAAGCACTTTATTTCACAGGTGGCTGGTATTTGAAAGGGCAGACGAGTAAAGGCAATTTCAGTACCTCTCTACCACTTCACTATTTAAGGCTACCATTTCAGCCCTGGCTGAAGGTTCTCTAAGCAATACCAGGTAACCTCAGGTGCATTTGCAGACCTGGCTGCATGTGCCCTGCGACCACACATCCACTGAAATCTATCATGGCAGCAGGTCCTGACCCAAGACAGCAAAAGGAGGTGTTTTCCCACCTGTTCTGCCAAAGGAACACAATGCTGGAAACAAGTTGAGGAACCTAAGCTGAAAACTGCCTAAATTCACCTGAAGGATGGGGTACCAGCCAGAGGGACCTGGACAAGCTTGAGAAGTGGGTCAATGGGAATCTCATGAGGTTTAACAAGGCCAAGTGCAAGGTGCTGCACCTGTGTCAGAGCAACCCCCAGTACCAACACAGGCTGGGGAACGAACAGATGGAGAGCAGCCCTGCCCAGGACTTGGGGTGCTGGTGGATGAGAGGTTGGACATGACCCAGCAGTGTGCATTCACAGCCCAGAGAGCCAAACGTGTCCTGGGCTGGATCCAAAGCAGTGTGGGCAGCAGGGCCAGGGAGGGGATTCTGCCCCTCTGCTATGCTCTGGTGAGATCCCACCTGCAGTGCTGCATCCAGCGTGGGGTCCCAGCACAGGAAGGACCTGAGGACCTGATGGATTGGTCCAGAGGAAGGTTACCAAGATGATCAGAGGGATGGAGCACCTTTCCTATGAGGGAAAGCTGAGAGAATTGGGATTGTTTGGTGTGGAAGGAGAAGGCTTAGGGGAGACCTAATTGTGGCCTTACAGTACTTGCAGGGAGTCTACAAGAAAGATGGAGAGGGGCTTTTTACAAGAGCATGTAAGTGGACAGGGCAAGGGGGAATGGCTCCAATCTTAAAGAGAGTAGGTTTAAATTAGACATTAGGAAGAAATTCTTTACTGTGAGAGTGGTGAGACACCGGAACAGGTTGCCCAGAGAGATTATGAATGCCTCATCCCTGGAAGTGTTCCAAGGCCAGGTTGAATGGGTTTTGAGCAGCCTGGTCTAGTAAACCGCGTCCCTGCCCAGGGCAGGGGCATTGGAACTAGGTGTCTTTAAGAACCCTTCCAAGCCAAACTATTCTCTGATTGTATGATCCCGTATTTTAGGGTTTCAGACCTCCTATGATGGTCTTTTCGCGGTTCTCCACCCAAACTTTTCAACTTGAAGGAGGTGGCAGGGTGTGAACACGCGATGATTTGGTATCAAAAACATTACTCGTGCGATGTCTGGAGTTGGAACTCGCAAATCTGCTTGGTCACGGGGGCAGCCGCGTGAAACCCAAAGGTTCCAGAACCACGGGGACGCCGCTCCCGCCGCAGCCCAGCCCCGCTCCCGCCTCTGAGGGAAGCTGCCCCCGCCGCCCTCGAGGGAAAAGGCGCGTAGGCGCACGCGCCCGCGCGCTCCGGCCGGGCAAGGCGATTGGCGGGAGGGGCTGTGACGTCATCGCCGCGCGCCGGCAGCCCCGCGCACCGCTCCTGAGGGGAGCGCGTCGTACTGCCAGCCGCCGGGCCGCACCC